>JAVTVY010044505.1:0-218069 GCA_036873755.1 Hanleya hanleyi | reverse complement strand
ATTTTAATCAACGTCACAAAACATTGTTGCAGAAACTTATAAAACAGGGCTATTCCATCAAGCGCCTCCACTCAGAGTTTCTCAAATTTGGCGATACATATCGCATGCTGATAGCAAAATACGAACGTAGCGTGCAAGATCTATGGGGCTACGTTTCGTAACATGTGTCTAATTCCGCTTAACCCGGGGCTAGGGGCCGTGTGAGCCCATGTACTTCAAGATCCTCATGGTACTCATATGAACAGTCACAATCAAAGCGTGACTGAGGTACATCATTTTAGATGACGACTCTATAACGAATATTATGGATTAAGAATACTGATCAGCGATACGGATTTGATATTTTGGAACATCATGATGTCTTGCCGGCATCATTGAAAATTGTTGACCGCTTCTCTCTTGCAGGAAACAAGCCTATGTTTATGTATACTTTGTCTTTTTGAATTTGGTGCTAATACTGTTATATGGAAATGGAATAGGTCTTTGGATTATGGACGCGGATATTCTCTAATGGACGACGGCTGGATTATGAATGACGGACTAGACGCTTGTAATTATAACCTGTGTATGCCTGGATTCTGCTGGTGGACAAGTTGTCCCCGAGGCCGGGCCCCTGCACACCCAACAAACATAATGAGCACAACTAAAAGAAAAAAATATGAAGACAGACCCGAGGAACCTTAGTGCAGGTTTCTCGGCCGAGTCTCTAATAGTTCGAAATGCACTAAGACCTTTTTCAATCCAAATGACAGATATATTTTTGACAGCAAAGCAAGGCCACGACATCAAACCTTGCAATATTACGCTTGATGATTGTTTAGCACCGAATTCTACATGTAATAATTTCAAAATTTCTAAGTGTGGACACCGTGGATGTCTCACGTGTCCACTCTTTAATACTTCAGCTTCATTTAGTTCAGCGTTAACTGGTAACTCATATTCTGTTAACTCGTATGTTGATCTTAGTTGTTCTACTACAAACTGTATTTACTTAGTTTCCTGTAAGAAGTGTGGTCAACAGTATGTTGGCAAGACCACCCAAAGACTCCATCTTAGGATGAACGGTCACAGAAAATCCGTAAGGAAAAAGCAATTGCTTATAGGTAGGCATTTTTCTGGACCCGACCATGGCTGGGATAACTTTAGTATTCAGATCATAGACGTCGTCTATCCATCTACTAAGGATTCCCCCTTTGGATTTGAGAGAAAAATCCGAGGGCGGGAATTATTCTGGATGCTAGAACTTGGGTCAGTATTTCCGTTTGGTTTAAATGATAATGTCAGTGGGTTCGGCAATGCTACAAACCGCCGTTCAAATATATCCAACATTACCCAATTATTTAAACCCCATCAACGGAGACAACGCAGCCATGGTTGGCGAAAGTTTAATAGTTCGATGATTCACGATCATATCACTTTAAATTACTTAGTGGGTTTAACTAACGCACCCAATAGTATACATAGCTTACGTACAGTTCTGTATGCATTACCTCTGAGAGCTTTAAATCAAATAGCCAGAGATATACAGCAATCTGCGTCTTCAGGAAATATAATACCATCCAAAATCAGTAAAGTATGTCAAGATATAGCGTATTTTCGGTTGTATCGTCCAGTGAGCATAATCGAAACATCTCAAAATCGGCTTTTCTTGAAACTCAACTACTTAGATAAAGGACTGGACATCATTAATTTACCTCGAATCCTGAATGATCCAGAGGTACGCAACGCTGTACCAAACTATTTCAAGTTCACAGAACCTCCTTGCATTTCATATAGTATACTAAATCTATAGCCACCAAAATATTCAATTACTCCAATGCTGTCAAGGAGTTTGACTGGAACTTATACACGTCAGGAGGCTATAGTTGTGATTGTGAATTATCGAACTTTATCTATACACCATGCAAACATATTGTGACTGGTGACCTTGATGTGGTGAGTGATAAGGATCTGAAATTACTCCTGATGAAAGGACCTAAATATAGAGAGCCAAGAAGAATAAATCTGAAGGCGGACCAGAAAATAGTCCTGTCTGCATTAGAACAGTACGTTATTGATTGGTCCTGGCGAAGAAAGATCCAAGTGCACATGGCAGCTGTACCAAACTATTTCAAGTTCACAGAACCTCCTTGCATTTCATATAAGTACACTAAATCTATAGCCACCAAAATATTCAATTACTCCAATGCTGTCAAGGAGTTTGACTGGAACTTATACACGTCAGGAGGCTATAGTTGTGATTGTGAATTGTCGAACTTTATCTATACACCATGCAAACATATTGTGACTGGTGACCTTGATGTGGTGAGTGATAGGATCTGAAATTACTCCTGATGAAAGGACCTAAATATAGAGAGCCAAGAAGAATAAATCTGAAGGCGGACCAGAAGATAGTCCTGTCTGCATTAGAACAGTACGTTATTGATTGGTCTAAGCGAGAAAAAGTTGAACCTACAGTACTCGCTGATTGGCTGGACCTCACCAAGAGCAAGGTCGTTGAAACAATCCGCCATACTGACAGAAGTTCTCTTCCCCTAGCAAAACAAGTACTGAGAAACCTCAATTCGCAAGAAGTTCTAGCAAATCTCCAGAGTAAATTCGTCATAGTCCCAGCAGACAAAGCTCCGAATAATATAATATTCATATGTAAATATTACTATTACCAGGTGCTGGTTAAAGAATTGAGTGTAGACATATCTTCATCAAATACGTCTACTTACTCCCAAACTGCATTTACTCTGGAAGATTTATTTAACAATCACAAAAAGTTTCTCAGGGAAAGAGGTATTTGTCTTCCAACCAATCATAGCGACATACCAAAAATATACTGGACTCCCAAAATGCATAAATCACCATACAAAGCTAGATTCATAGCTGGTTCTAGAAGCTGCACCACCAAGCTTCTTTCAACCCTATTGACGAGGGCCCTTCAGGAGGTAAAAGCATTTTGGGAAAGGTATTGCGCCACTATTTTCAAGAACTCTGGCGTTGAATGTATGTGGATATTGAAAAACTCAAAATGTCTTACGGGAAGAACTTGATGCTAAAGGTCACATACCGTACAGACATGTATCCACATGGGATTTCTCGACTCTCTATACTACAATCCCTCATGAGGACCTTATTGACCGTATAAGTTCATTAATAGTATCTGTGTTCATGAAAACTGATCGTAGATATATTAATGTCGGAAGCCATAAAGCATTCTTTAGCTCGACTACATACAAGAGATATCATTCATGGGATGTTTCTTTGTTTATAGAGTTGCTTGAATTTCTCATTAAAAATATCTATGTGAAATTTGGCAACACAATATATCAGCAGCATATAGGTATTCCAATGGGTACTAATTGTGCACCCCTGTTGGCTGACCTGTATCTGTTCTCTTATGAATATGACTATATGCAGGCGCTTTCAAAAACCGATCCATTCAAAGCCCGTTCCTTCTCATTCACCAAACGCTATATAGACGATCTTCTCGCTGTGGATAATCGCTATATAAATGACGCAGTGAAGGATATATATCCACCTTCACTGGATTTGAAGGAAACTACAGATAGCCCTACAGGCACATCTTATTTAGATCTCTATCTCTATAAAAATGAAGCGGGCATTCTCTCTCGTCGACTTTATGACAAAAGAGATGATTACAATTTCGACATCGTAAACTATCCCTTTCTGGATAGTAATATTCCAGTGGGACCTGCATATGGCGTATACATATCTCGCTTAGTAGCATTTGCTAGATCCTGTGTTAAATGTGATGATTTTAATCAACGTCACAAAACATTGTTGCAGAAACTTATAAAACAGGGCTATTCCACCAAGCGCCTCCACTCAAAGTTTCTCAAATTTGGCGATACATATCGCATGCTGATAGCAAAATACGAACGTAGCGTGCAAGATCTATGGGGCTACGTTTCGTAACATGTGTCTAATTCCGCTTAACCCGGGGCTAGGGGCCGTATGAGCCCATGTACTTCAAGATCCTCATGGTACTCATATGAACAGTCACAATCAAAGCGTGACTGAGATACATCATTTTTAGATGACGACTCTATAACGAATATTATGGATTAAGAATACTGATCAGCGATACGGATTTGATATTTTGGAACATCATGATGTCTTGCCGGCATCATTGAAAACTGTTGACCGCTTCTCTCTTGCAGGAAACAAGCCTATGTTTATGTATACTTTTGTCTTTTTGAATTTGGTGCTAATACTGTTATATGGAAATGGAATAGGTCTTTGGATTATGGACGCGGATATTCTCTAATGGACGACGGCTGGATTATGAATGACGGACTAGACGCTTGTAATTGTGTGTACTGTGTGTATGGAGCTGTTTGTAACTTTGTTCACTGCTGAGCATGCTATAACTATACAGAATGAAATTGTCATCCCTACTTGGAGTTGCTTTTCTTCTCTATTATTGGAAAATCATCAGTGGTTCCAATGGATTACTTCAATTAGATATTCATGCAAAAATTTCCCAGGTGGGATGTGCCACATAGCAGGTATGTATTAGTTTCACTTCAAAAATCTTTCTACTTTTTCAGTTCAAGAAATAATTATCAACATTTACAGTAACTACATTGTATGCTGTCAAAATGCAACAGTATGTGCAATTTCACATCTCGAGTTTCAAATAAATTATGGGGACCGCCACATAAAACAATAAATTAAGCATTAACTGAGTCATAATTTGTGATTTTATTCATTGAAAACTGGCCAGAATGCATCCCCAGACATCTGGAAGCCCAGGGCTTCCAGCCACTAGAGAATAAAGAAATGGACTTGGGAACAGGATCAAATTATTATATCAGTAAAACTAATGGAGAGAGAAATAGCACTAATTCTGGAAATGAAGTGTTTACTTTGTTGACACAAGCGTCTACTAGTCCACTTATGTAAATTGCATTATGCAATAAGTCAACCATTACAGGTTTTATTACCGGAATGGTCAACACACAGGCCTCCATATGATGTCTGAAAGGTAAAGCAGAATGTCAGTGTTACAGTATGTCTATATGACCAAAAAGGCCTGACTTAAAGCTCACTTGAATCCTTAAATTCTTCATACTGACCATCCACTGATGGCAGCATATTTTCTCTGACTGCATTTTAGTTATTTGTGTAAGCAGGGGTTGATGTAGCTTAGACTAAGATATATTTAGCTGAGTTTACCCTATGCCACATGATTATGCCAGCGCTAACAGCACCAATGTCCTTTCAATCCATTTTTAAACCATAATGTTAATAAAATTAGTAATTGTAAAAAAGAATGTATAATGAGATATAAATCAAGCATTATGTTGATGGGCTGCAAAATCCATATGAGAGGTAGCCCTTCAAATTCAATCAAAAAAAAACAAAAAAAACAAAACTTTCAGTCCTTTGTCTGTCTGACAATAATAAACTTCATAAACAGATGAAATGCCAATAAATTGTGCTACAAACATTTACTGTCTATAGTGCCACCCAATGATGAACACTATCACAAATCTACATGATGAAGCAAAATCCTCAGATGTGGCCTGGAGAATGTAGATATTGGACTCAAATCATGAGAATTTCATATATTTAAAAAAAATGGCCATTTGGCTTACAAAAGATGTAAATTATAACACTGGGAATGCTACGATTAAGAATCATCCTGATTAAGAAGCAAATTTCCATTTTTGTGAAAACAAATCTTATTTTGAAACGCATAACTGACTCTCCATGATACGCCAACACCACCAAAATCTTGTCAGTTCTTTGCCTATCTTGCAAGATCATTATACCCAAATTACATGGAAATCAAACACGTTGTTCAGAAGATATGATGTTACACATGTTTACCTGCATTCATGTCTATAGCGCACCTAGTGATGACCAAATGCCACGAAAAACAAGCGGCTGAGATCTAAAGCCCTAGGGAGATGGCACATAAGAGTTCAATGGAAAAAACCTTTGATCATGATAATGGTTATAGAGGTTTTGTCGATAAGTCAGATAAATGAGATTTTTCATTTAAATGGCAATTTGGTTCACACCGAAAGGGAATTATCATGTCGGCAATCCTATATTTATGCTTGGCAACCTAGAATAGAACAGTTTTTAAATATTTCTCCAACGAATTGGCAAATTTTTATTTCGCGAAAAACTTTTTTTTTTGCAACGCAAAAAACTTGCCTTTATACCTATGCCAGCTACACCAAAACCTTTTCAGCAAATTGACCATCCTTCAAGACCATTGTAATAAAATTTCGAAGAAATCAGACAAGCCGTTCAGACGAAATCGTCAGAGAAAGGTTTACCTATGCTCTGACTACAACGCCACATAGTGGTGAGCAGCGGGTATCGAAACACAACCAGACAAATTTCCCAGGCCTAAGGAGTTAGGTGCAGGATTGGCTTTTTTTTAGATACTTTTCAAATTTCCTATGCTTTAACATGGTGCTATATAGCATACTTGGCAATATTGTGCAGATATTTTTGCTAAACTTCGCAGTAGGCAGAAAAGTGGGTTACTTTAATAGCATCTATATTCAATATTTAGCACTTTTATAATCTAGTCTAATTAGAATATATTCGCATTAAAATATCTGTAACACCGTGTCGGAGAAAGGACAATATATTCAATATTTAGCACCTTCATAATATTATCCAATTAGAATAGATTCGCACATAAATATGTAGCTGACGTCTGAGAACAGACAATATATTGAATATTTAGCACTTTGATAATATCATCTAATTAGAAGAGATTCGCAGTTAAATATCTAGCTGGCGTCCGAGAAAGACAATATATTCAATATTTAGCACCTTTATAATATCATCTAATTAGAAAAGATTTGCACTTACATATGTAGCTGGCGTCTGGGAAAAGATAATATATTCAATATTTAGCACTTTTATAATCTATACTAAATAGAAGAGATTCGCAGTTAAATTTCCACAAGAGCCTTTCCGGGGAAATGACAATAAATTCAATATTTAGTACTTTTATATTCTAATATAATTAGAAGAGATTCGCATCAAATTATCTGTAACACCGTGTCGGAGAAAGGACAATATATTCAATATTTAGCACCTTTATAATATCATCTAATTAGAATATATTCGCATGTAAATATTGTAGGTGACGTTTAAGAACAGACAATCTATTGAATATTTAGCACTTTGATAATATCATCTAATTAAAAAAGATTCACAGTTAAATATCTACCTGGCGTCTGGAAAAAGACAATATATTCAATATTTAGCACCTTTATAATAATATAATTAGAAAAGATTCGCACTCAAATATGTAGCTGGCATCTGGGAAAAGACAATATATTCAATATTTGGCACTTTTATAATCTATACTAAATAGAAGAGATTCGCAGTTAAATATCCACAAGACCCTTTTCGGAGAAAAGACAATATATTCAATATTTAGCACTTTTATAATCTAATATAATTAGAAGAGATTCGCATCAAAATATCTGTAACACCGTGTCGGAGAAAGGACAATATATTCAATATTTAGCACCTTTATAATATCTAATTAGAATATATTCGCATTTGAATATGTAGGTGACGTTTGAGAACAGACAATATATTGAATATTTAGCACTTTGATAATATCATCTAATTAGAAGAGATTCGCAGCTAAATATCTAGCTGTCGTCCGAGAAAGACAATATATTCAATATTTAGCACCTTTATAATATCATCTAATTAGAAAAGATTCGCCCTCAAATATGTAGCTGGCGTCTGGGAAAAGATAATATATTCAATATTTAGCACTTTTATAATCTATACTAAATAGAAGAGATTCGCAGTTAAATATCCACAAGACCCTTTTCGGAGAAAAGACAATATATTCAATATTTAGCACTTTTATAATCTAATATAATTAGAAGAGATTCGCATCAAAATATCTGTAACACCGTGTCGGAGAAAGGACAATATATTCAATATTTAGAACCTTTATAATATCATCTAATTAGAATATATTCGCATTTAAATATGTAGGTGACGTTTGAGAACAGACAATATATTGAATATTTAGCACTTTGATAATATCATCTAATTAGAAGAGATTCGCAGGTAAATATCTATCTGGCGTCTGGGAAAAGACAATATATTCAATATTTAGCACCTTTATAATATCATATAATTAGAAAAGATTCGCACTTAAATATGTAGACGGCGTCTGGGAAAGACAATATATTCAATATTTAGCACTTTTATAATCTACTAAAATTAGAGGAGATTCGCATTAAAATATCTGTAACACCGTGTCGGAGAAAGGACAATATATTCAATATTTAGCACCTTTATAATATCATCTAATTAGAATATAATTTGATTGTTGCAATCAAGTACCAAAGGAAGATGTTGTTTTGGGCGTTTTGTTTCTTTCGAAATTACAATGAAAGGGACCGATTTTCTCCGAAAAAAATGTACTTCCGACTGTCTTAAAAATCCTTACATAACAGCGCATGCGCGTTGTTTAACCAGGAAGAACGATAGAATAATCCCTGTTATTGTCAGAGGAGTTGCACAGACCAGCAAAGAAGATAAACCTCCTTATTCACCAGTCCATGCAAGATTGAAAATATGTAGCATTTGTGCTAATTATACAATATATCTTCTTTAAGGAGAGGCAATCGGACAATTTGGAGCTGCGATTTAGAAGAAATATTCAATATTTATCATGGCTGCAATTTAGAAGAAATATTCAATATTTAGTATTTGTGCTAATTATACAATATATTTTCTTTCGGGAGAGGCAGTCCGACAATTTGCGTTTGCGAGTTATCATAAATATTGAATATTTTTTCTGGCTGCAATTTAGAAAGAAATATTCAATATTTAGCATTTGTGCTAATTATACAATATATTTCCTTTGGGAACAGGCAAGTCAAAGTGCTAACTAGCAGTAATCCTAGAAATTATCTTCAAAGTAGCACACCCCTTTCTAAATATCACTGATTTTAGAAATTATTTGCGAAGTAGCAGATCTGCTAAATAGCATGCGAGACAATAGTAACCATTCCTGCACCTTAATGGGCCTAAGGAGATAGTACACCAAGTCTGACCCGAAAATATTTAACGGTTTCTGAGATATTCACGTTTAAAGTCGCGGCGGCGGCGGCGGATCCGGCGGAGCCGTTTCTCATGAAAACATAAGAGCATCCACTTTGTGGAAATGCTCTAACAAGAGAATTGGAACACTGGACATGGGGATTTTTGATAAGGAGCAACTTTCATGCAGAGGTTTAATATTCTTGGTTGTCAGGCAATTACATAAAGTAGCATCTCCAGTTATGTAACTCTCCACATTTTGGTTGTTATTAACCTATTAAAGGGAGGAAAAAAAAACGGCAGAAGAAAAGCCCACAGAACAAGATTGTCAAGCAAAAGCAAGCATCGGGACCCGATCCAGTCCATTTTTGAGCCCGTCATAACAGGTTTGAGTTCCATGAGTTTGGATGCCCAAATGAAAAAAAATAATAATAATTTGGGCTTCGACAGCCCCGCATCAGGGCTTCAATAACCTATCACACTATGCCTCATGTATGGGTGCCCAAAATAAAAGTCTGGATCAGGCCCTGAGCATATACTATTCCATCGAAAAACCGGCCACATGCTATAATTGTGCAGCCACTTTGGTTATTTTCATAATTTGGAGCAACAGCATTCTTTTCTGGATGAACTACAAGTCAATATTGATACTGATTATCAGATAAGGTTTCATGTAGACTGTAGTTCAGATTATTAAAAGGTGAAGATCGGCCATCCTTTTTCTAAAATAGAATTTCCTGGAAACTTTTGATATAAATAGTACTGTTATACGGAAATATGAAATACTGAAAAACCGAGCGGTTGGGAGTCTCCCGACATTGAAAATAGTGATTTGGCTTGGAAGAGTAACATTCAGTCATAAATATGAGGCATAACTGAAATTTGACCAAACTCTGCATCCCTATTGATGTGAAAAGCATGAACAATAAAAAGAATGAAAACCCCTCTAACAATTCAACCTCCCTATCAAAATTCAATCACTCTCAATTTTCAGAACAAAATTCAATCAGCTGAACTAGTAATTTGATCCCTCTAAAATCCTTGAAATAACAAAGAAATAATGGATTATCTGCATGATTTTGAACCAATTTTTCAACTTTCTGTTCTAATCAATTTGATCACCCCCTGACTTTATAGTGCAAAATTTCACTCCCTGTGATTGAATTATTAGAGGGATTACTGTTTTCTTCTTTCAGATTTTTGGCTTGGTGACCTTGAGTTTGACCTCACAATTTGAAAATGTCCTATAGATGAGTATCTAAAAAGCTAGAACATGAGATATCACACAGGCAATACAGTTTACAGACAGACTGATGAATGGATGGACACCTCATGTGACCAGTCAATATAATCAATCAAAATCAATTGCTTGAGATGGGTTGAAGATATTCCTGACATATCATCATAATCCTCTCATGTTCATTTTATCAAGCCAATTTCTACTACTTTCCCACTTTTCGAAGATCCCTTGATATCTGGCCCCTTCAATGTTCAAAGAACTTTTAAATAGACACGAGACATCACTGACCTCGAAACCATTTGAATTTCGAAATGTGTCATATAAAAGGGTTATTAATTGGCTGACCTATATATTAGGCCAACACAAACACCAAATTAGGAGGAATGACTCCACTACCTGAGGATGATGTCACTCTGCACACAATCGGTGTATAGTTTCTGATTGGTTCTTCTCTCGTTCATAAGTGAAATTTACACCTCGGGCTTTGAAAACTGAAGGTGGTCAGATGAATCAAAGTGAGAATGTAGAAATTGGCTTGATAAAATGAAGATGACATCTCTGAACTGAAGTTACATGTACAACACAACTTTTAACTTTTCCAATTTACTGAACTTGACTTTTGTCTGACATTTTGATGTCAAACAAATACGGTTCTTTCTTCCACCATGGGCAAGGTAATGCCTAAAGTTTTGAATCAATTCTTAACTTGGAACAGGAGAGTTTTCCTATTTCGGGTTTTCTGGCCTAAAGTGAACTTGACCTCTGACCGCAACATAAAACATAAAACATGTAAAATAGGGGTCTTCTTTACCCATGGGCGGCGGGCGCTGTATATGGTGTCCAAAGTTTGGTATCAATGATTCTTACATGGAGTATGAACTGTATGAATTGATAACCAGGAGTGGGAGATTTTTCTTTTGTTTTGCAGATTTCTGACCTAAGTGACCTTGACTAATAACATCTCATAGGCAAGGCACATTCAAAGTTTGGTACCAACAGACAGACAGACAGAAAATTGTGATCAAAATATCGAGCATATAAACATGGGAGTCATACAAGATTCATACATTCTGTTTCCATTGAATAAAATGTGAGAAGTATAATGGAAGACACTCATTCAGTGCTTGTACATGTAGCTAGAGGGAATTTCTCTGTAGCTCGGTTACGTCAGTTGGTAGGGTGCTGGATTCGTAATGGAGAGTAATGATTTGTATCTCTATCAGGCTTCAACCAGTCCTTTGCCCTTTAGCTTTAACAATTAGGTCTGCTTTTAATCCACCAAAATCAGCTTATTAATGCAGAATATAATTTTTCTCTATTTGAAATGTACATGTAATAGGGCCAGGGTCTGATGTGTCATCTCCACGTCAAATGATGGTGTGCAGACATTTCCCCTGAGGACATTTCCCCTGAGGACATTCCCCGAGGACATTTCCCCTGAAGACATTTTCCCCCTGGACATTTCCTCCTTCGAACATTTCTTCCTGCAGGCATTTCCTCTTTCGGACATCTCCCCCTTCCTATATATATTTGTACTAGAACTTCATACGAATTGCAACAGTTGAAATATTGACACACCCCTGTCCGATAATTGTAAGCTAATGACAAGAGGATCTTTTTGTCCATTGTTACTAAGAACTAACGATTGATTTGTAATTTTGTTTGAGCGAAAAAGATCGAAAAAGGGACACTGGAAAACACCAAGATATTATCTTTCTAAGTTTCAGGAGTTTCAAGATTTCTAGAAACTGTACTTGATGTCGGTTGCTATAGTACAAGTGAAATGAGCAAAGTTAGTCTGAAAGTAAATGTCCGGAGGATCCTTCATCTTCGTTTTGCAGGGGTTTTTTGCTTTTTTTTTTTGCACGTGTCATCATTGCGTACTGGAAGCGAAGACAAATCTCTTTGACACTTTGGCATGAGCTATGAAACAACCTTAAAATTTTATAATTAGGAACGAATGCTAATTCTGTTCTGTTTACTGGGCTAGTTTGAGATATCTCTTTTAAGATACCATTCTCGATAATAGTAAGATGGTTCAAAACATATTACGTGCAGTAATGTTGAAACTTTGAAAGTGTCTGAATCCTGATTATCTCTCTTGGATCGAAACACGCAGTAGTCTACAGTTGTCGAGTTGTGACATTGCGTCACAAGAGTAACGTCCCTTTGGGAAGCCGACCTGTCGGCAGGCGAAACGGTGGGGCAGTTCACTTGCAATGGCATGGACTAAAGTAAACTGATTTAAAATTTGAAGAAATACATTTTAATTTGGAATTATTTGAACTCTTTGATATAGAAGGTGAAGGAATGGATATTCTCTATAGTCAATAATATGCCCCACCATTTGATCCGCCGACTCTTGTGATGCAACGTCACAACTCTGGAATACCGTATTAATTTGAAGCATAACTTGGATTTTTGAATTGGACCAAAAAAGTTATCTTGCACAACTAGGCCCCATGTGGGACCTGTGTACCAAATTTCAGAAAGATCCATGCAGTACTTCCTGAGAAATGATGATAAAGTTTCATGGGGAAATCCAAGATAGCTGCCTGGTGACCATATTGGATTTTCGAACCGGACCAGAAAAGGTATCTTGCACAACTAGACCCCAATGGGAACCTGTGTACCAAATTTGAGAAAGATCCATGAAGCAGTTCCTGAGAAATCGCGATAACAAAATTTCATGGGGAAATCCAAGATGGCTGCCTTGTGGCCATATTGGATTTTTGAATCGGACCAAAAAAGGTATCTTGCACAACTAGACCCCAAGGGGAACCTGTGTACCAAATTTGAGAAAGATCCATGCAGCAGTTCCTGAGAAATCGTGATAACAAGAATTGTTTACGGACAGACGACGGACCTAAATATATAACAGAACTATTTAGTGATACTACATGTTTAGGTTATTAACTATCACATACCGGTAATGATAAAAAGTACATTTATACATAGTATATATAGATCTGTATGTAAATAACAACCATCACATTACTACATATGCAAATGTTATTTTAGTGATACACAGCAAAGGTTTGAAAATTGTCCCATGATATTACTTAATAATCAGTATCCTCAAACTACAGCTTTTCCTAGTTACAGAAATTAAGTGACAAACATGCTGAATGAATTAAGTCATTATTTAAATGCCTATGGGTACATTGTAATTACATTTGAAAAACAACATGAATATTATATTTGACACAAAATATCATTTTATCACTGTCTATTTTGTCTTCATTGAAACTATGGGTTATTCTTTGAAATCATGCCAATTTATTTGAAAATACTGAATAAAATAATCAAAATATAATCATCAAAATTGGGAATTTTTTTTACTGTTAACTGTATCTTTAAAATATAACAGTATTTTCGTTATTTTAAAATATACTTTAAAATATAGCCAAAATAAGCTTATTGAAAATGAGACAAAATGAGAATAAAATGCTCAAAATTGTTTTTATCAAAATTTGAAATTTGTTACACATTCTTACTAAGTCATAGCACAAAAATCTATTGCAGGGGGAAATGTCCTGGATTCCAAATGTAACCGGAGTGTTGCTCCATTGACTTTCAGACTGTGAACAGAATGATATTGGAACCCTGGTCGTGATTGTGTACATGTACTTGACTGAGGGGTAATTAACTCACCTGAGACCAGCAAACGGACACAGTCACAGGTAGAACTGGTGAGCTTGTTACCTTGACTAAGAATGAACATAGACAGTGTCCAGAGCACAGACTGAACAGTACTTTGCACCTGTTGATGATCTTCACTGTAACGCTTGTCACAGCAGTGTGTCTACATGGCCAGTGTGCCTGCTAGTTGATGCTACAAAGCTTATCACTAATCTCACTCATATATAAGACATAAACTGGCCAACTATAGGCATTAAGATATGACATAAACACATCCTTTGAGTAGGATTTATCTCACACAGGCCTCTTCCTCATCCCGTTGCCATGGTTATGGCCAGAAGAAACTACCCTCAACCAAAGATACCATAGAAGGCAGCAAACGCCTACATGTATATTATAAATTGTATGAAGATACAGTGCACAAGAGGAGAAGTAATATCACTCGTTATGGATCATCATCACATCCTCGCTGACTGGCTAGTACTGCAGATTTATACAGCGTAAAATGGCCAGGCAGAGCAAGATCAGGTGTCTTCCCCAGAGCTAGGTGTAAATTTACACATCTCAGCAAACACCTTAATTACAGGAATATACATGTAACATCAGAGAGAAATCTTTAGGGGACTGATGCCGAGCAGTGGGCAAGTCTGACTGAAAGGATAAGCCTGTAAAACAGGATAACATGTCAAACTAACACAGACACAGGCCATGCCACCTCCTTAGCAGATTCAAACCATCTATTATGCGTATTAAAATCAAAGTAAAAATATATGTCAGCCTAAATAATGGTGATAAGCATGTTGAACAGAATATAAATACATGTACAAGATCACATGACTGATGGATATATGTGCATCAACATCAGAATGTAAATAGTGTGATGTACCAGGATCACCAACCTGCCATCTGGAGCTACAGTAATATATAATATATATTGAAATCTGATTATTGTAAGTTGAAATCTATCTATCTCCCGAAGCCGAATGCATCTGGAACTCACCACATCCAGAATATTAATTTTGAATCAATTAAATGTAAATTATGCCATATCTCAGTAACCACTGGCGTATTAATATAACTAGAGCCTTAGGTACTGAAATGGGTCTATTCATATAATGAGCAAAATAGGCTGTTGGAATAATTCCATTAATTCCCATAGTAAAGAACCATGCAATTTGTCCAATCTCACACTGCAACCTGCTCTCAGTTCTCAAATTCTCTCAACAAGATTCTCCCATAAACTAGTGAAATGAACTTGTAGCAAATATATCATGGATGTATATATTTCAAACAAGAGCCAGTAATTTGGCTTCAATATATGCCGCACAACACATCGTCTCTTCCTACATTGTCTACATACAAAATTGTCATTTCCTGATTTTGGGGTCACCGTGATCCAACCTTTAGACCGTGACCTCGATTTTGGTACATGACATAATCTCCCCTAATTTGGCAATTTTTAATGATTTAATGATTTTGGGTTGTCAGTGACCTCAATTTTGATACCTGACCCATCTTTCCCTCTAATGAATCCACTCACATCTTCTGATTTTTGGTCAGTGACCTTTGACCTCTGACCACGACCTCAATTTTGGTATGCGACACAGCATCTCCACCTACATGTAGTGTATCCACTCACAAAATATTGCAAAGTTGTAGACAGGAAACTGTCACAGATGTGGACGAACAAATGGATGGAATTCGCCATCATATAATATGTCTGCCTTTTGGGCAGGTGTAAAAAATAAGTAACTTGAAAGAGTGTCTAGGTCTATCTACAATTTTACTGGAGCCGAATTTAACAAGCCAGACATTTGAGACAAATTCCTTATTTATTATGAAACTGATTTGTGATAGGATATATACAGTCTTCTCTGCATGTTGCAAATATTTGCCAAATACCCTATTTCTTCTAAAAAAAATTAGCAGCATTTTTAGACTTAAATTAGAAGCAGAAAACACATCTTGATATTAACTGAGTCTAAATACTGTGGCATGGATATGTTTATCCCAAGAACTGAACAGATAAATAGTGAAATTTGTAGAATGTTAGAAGAATTTCTCTCTGCAGATGCTTGAAGTTAAGTTTTGCCATCTGAATAATTAGAAGAAATAGCTTACTTTTTCCTCAGGGGATTAAGGGAAGTGTATTAATTGTTCAGCAGAAAATATGACATAAAAATTTTACAATGTATAAATCCTTCATTGTTAAGTGTATATCATTAGATGGACTGGAGCTACCTCCTGGGCTGGAGTCACATTTATGCTTGGGGCATTCTCATGGCATCAGGTTATATACAGATACCTCCTACTGTCAGTTCACACAGTTTGAGAGCTTACAAAGTCTGACAACGGAAGAATGACCAGTATGTTGTGCAGACCAACTAGACTTGTTCACAGTAAGCACACTGATTGCTCTAATTTGTTCCATTCCACCACATTCTCAACAGAGAGTCATGCCTTCGTGATATAGTGAGTCTGAGATCACGACTCTCATGTAAGTGGGAGCCAAGTCACTATTTTGACAGTGAGGCTCCTTCTTACATCATCGCTCCAAGGAACGTTTTCCATCTTTGACAGTCAACATTCAATTCAAAATCTGAAGTTTTGAGCGGTGTTGTTACGTTACCAATGTAGGCAACTTGATGCATGATGATAAAGTGTGGTATTATCAGTGGGATTTCAACAAAATTAACAGCAACTGTGTTAATTATTTGAAGGGATTAATGGAAAAAAATTTGCAATCAGTTTTTGCAATCAGTTGGTGGAAGTTAGCACTCTTAACCCAGAAATTAAAATAACTATTGACTGTTTTGCTGCTTATTAATAAACAACAGGGGAATGTTTGACAAGGGAGACAACTCATATTGCTTCGTATCACAGCTGATAGTGAAGAAATTGTTCACCAGTTTCTCACGTTCTTACACACAGTTATCAATCAGTAGATGTCATATATGTCAGGTACATGTAGTGTAGTAGTTACCGAGGGAGTAATCTGTGCAACTTAGCACCATCATTTGATGGAAACAGTTAATGGTGACTTGCAGGAACAAGCCCGTAGGCTGGTTTGGCAACGGGGGGGTTCGGTAGAGAATATTGCGGAACTCCTAATGCGAGCGCCGCAGGTGCGAAGCCCCGCTAGGGCGGTCCGGATTTTTTTTTGAAAATTTAGATGCGATATGGCGCGTTCTGGCGCATTTTGACAGCATATTTTCGACATCCACCAACTGCATTTTTTCGACTGATAAATTCCGTATATTACTATAATCGACTCGTTGTGTGAATGATAATCTTGTGGACTGGGAGATGGTTAATATTCAACCATGGGAAACCCCCTTTGATCAAGATTATTATCATTAACTCCTCACTCCGGTGTGGTGGCTAAGAGTGTCCGGGGATAAGTGACCCGTTTGCTATCTTTTTATTGAGTGAAGAGTGTCCTATCTCTGGAGATATCTGGAGAAGAGTGTCCTAGCTGTGTTAGAAGATAGGAGCCGGACACTCTTAACCATGGGACATTCTTAGCCATCACAACGCCATGAGACGCCCCCGCCCCCTCCCTCATTTTTTTCTGCTTATAGCCCACTCCCATATATAGTGGACCATTTTCTTATGATTCCCCCCACACACACTCCCTCTATTTTTTTTATCTCGCCTAACATACTGAGGTTTTTGCTGTACGCCCCCTCCCCCTTTCACATTATTGTAGCTTTTCACGCTAATTACTGAACATTAAATTGCGTTAATAGCAATATTTTTACGCTAATCACTGAATATTAAATTGCGTAATTGATCATACGAACCTGAATAATTGTTTCCAACGAGCTTTCTATTGAACACGTAATGGCAGCTGGATATTCCAAATTGCAGAACGAAGTAAGGTACCGGACTCGTACTAGAGATCAGAGACGAAACAACATAACACGACGATACACCAGATATCAACTCTAGATCTATTTTTATTCAGGTCAATATTATCTATAATTTGTTGCGAGCTGGCGGCCGCGTCCAAGGGCCTTGGGTGCGGGTCCTTCCGTGCACTCTGAATTATTTTTTCCCCGGCAGCGGAACTCGGTCTGCTCTGCGGGGGGGGGGGGGGTGTGCGTATGGGCCTGAGGAAGTTCATATGCAGAAATGATACGCACCTACTCACGGTCACCCACTAAAATATTTGGGGAAATTGGCTACCACTTAGTTAACTCTGCATAAATTTTCGTGTTTTGCAGCATGTATGTAACAATTGAACTCTACAAATTGACTACCATTATTACTCTGTCATATTGATAATATAGCATGCTTGAAAGAACTTCGTCATTCTTTTCATATAAAACTTCAGTACTGTTTTTTCATGTACCAGGGTTCAAATACATACACATTCAAATTTATTTTCCTTATATTCCTTGTTAAGATTTGTCTTATATGTGTGTAATTATGATAGCAATTGTCTTGTTGTTAGAGGGCCTCAGGGAAGAACAGTTTTTCAAACTGACTGAGTATTTTTGTAAACCCTCAGAAAATAAAGTTATATATATATAGGGAGATGTCATAAAGTCCCCTATGAAAATGAGGTGTATGCAGAATATATTCTATTCCTAGTGAATTATTGCAGCAAGCTTTGCAGGATACATGTATATCCAACATACATGTGCTACACATATTCTGCAGCCTATGGAATTAGAACGAGCCTGCAAATATTTTGCAAATTGTTTGCAAATAACCTTTGCAGCAACTATTCCGCAAATGCCACTTGCTGAATATATTCCACAAAGACCTTGTCGCAACTATTCTGCAAATAGTTAACATTATCTACATTTGGCTTTGCTGCAACTTTTCTGCAAAAGGATTTTGGCCTGAATCCTCAGAAGTAGCCTACACTAAAATGGAAGGAGCTCCATTAAAACATACATTTTTCAAAAGTGGAAGACACGGGCACAGGGATTTGTAAGTCTCTTATCTTAAAAATGTTCAAATATAGGGCCGCTATATATTAGCTTATGCCATGTAGAATTTCACGTGATAATGATCACGATATGGGATGAAGTTTACTCCTTACCAATAAATCGCGTAAGCTCCAATTTTTTGAGTACGCTATAATAGGTCTCAGATTAAATGGCAAGCGGAGTTTTGTTTGGAGTGTTTCGTATTCCTCCTTCAGTATACGGGCCGCTTCAACATTCCTACGGCCCTATTGGAGAACGAAGGGAATAAACTCTTTGTTAGCAACTTTACCTGGGTCTATGTTCATACCAAAGGGTTGCCGTGTTTTGATCCAAAAGGATTCACGAAGTGCGAGGTGATTGTCAGTTTCTTCCTGTGTTGGAAATGTAGGAATTCTTTCTATTGGCATAATTTGAAAATGGTGCCGAAATGAATGTTCCGGTAGATTAAAATGCTCATTGTCTAAACTGATGTCTGATTTATGTCTGTTGGCACGATATCGAAGTTTATTCTTAGTTTCGCCCACATACTGTTTCAGGCATGTACCTTAACCCAAATTTCAATTGATTTCTCAAGCAACTAGTACATGTATTGAAAAATTCATGCAGATCTGCCTTGTTTCCTTCCAAAATATTCTGCCTCTCTGGTTAGTGGTCAAGATGACCAGAAAAAAGACCACAGCTAGAGCATTAACTACATGTATCAGCGATCTTCAAAACTGTGAAAAATTATCACACTAAGTATTTTTCTATCCCAACATTTTGAAAAGTTTCCATTAAAATGAACCATATTCTCCGCCAACATAGAAGAGTTCTCTTGTTTTAAGCGACAGATGTGATTTGAGTAGCTGCAAAGTATTTGCAATATACCTTATGTTTGCAGAACCTTTGCAGCAAAAAACTGTGTCAAAAATCAAGTAAGTTCTTACCCAAATGAGATGTTTGCAGATTGTTTGCTGCAATTGTTTGCAGATGTATTCTGAACATATTTCGCAAATATTTTGCAAAGGGATAAATTTGTGGGGGGTATTCACATTCACTGGCACAAAGGTCAATAATCTGTGTATGCATGGTCATAGAGGTATGTGGGGTTTATCATTCGACAATTCCATTGGGCATGGGATATAAGCAAACACAAACAGAGACCGCCTGTTATTACTTAAAACGGCATCAACAACCTTTGTCAACATGAATACATTATGACGTCTCTCCATATGATTGAGCCCCGCAACATGAAACACCAATACTGGACTTTTATATGGAGAGGATTACAAAGTTGCAGTCGGCACCTCCTCACATTGATGAATAGTTCAGCAACAAGCTTAATATGGTAGAACTGTAGCAATGCTATGGAAAAGCCTGGCAGGCAATATACCTGCTCCCACTTTCAGTTTGTTTGGGGTTGGTTAAATTTGGTTATTGCTATTTTACGATACTGCAAATAATGTAAGATGATTATATAAAAGACTTTGACTAGGTTAAATAGGCCAAAGCCAGAATTCTCGAAGTGAAATTTACAGCTATAGATGTAATAGATGAACAGCATGGTTTCTCATGACAAGGGGTTAATATACACCTAATCTCAGACAGCCCACTTTCATGGGTTATCAAATATGTCAGGTGAATTCGATTCCAGTTTCCATCGATTCCATCCATCCAGGGCCCATTGGGCGCCAGTGGACTTCTAGTACTTACAATTTCAACTCTATAATACTGTGCTCTACTTGGTATTATTCTCGCAGTACTTCAGACAAGATGGCGAACTGACAGAATCAGAACTCGGTGGTGTCTTTAGGGTGGTAGCTATTTCCTCTTTTGACATGGAAGGGACATCTCTCAGTAGTTGTTCCAAGGGGATATTCAGATACCCTGTTGACTGAAATAATTTCATCCTCATCCCCTCTCTCCACAGATCATAAAGTGGGCAGTACAACAGGAAGTGGGTGGCGTTCTCATTATCCTTGCCACACACGCACAAGGATGATGGTACTATTCCAAGTTTGTGTTGGTACTCAGCCTATTGTACCTAGTTCTCAGCTGGCTGAAGATACAGGCATGTTCTCTGGTTGGGAGATCTGGTCATGGTGTCAATCTGACGAGCGGCTGAAGGTGGAATAGTGCTCTGCCAATTGACGCAGCATTCCATTGCCTCTGCAATTGACCAGCACTGAATGTCTAGCTGCCCTCCATATGTCCTGTAGTGTATGGGAGCGGTGTGAGTGGGTTCGACGCTTCCCTGGCAGCCTCCTTTGCTAACAATTACATCTGCCAGGTCATTTCCCCATATATCAATGTGACCCGGGATCCAGTCAATCTGACATGGGATACCTGTCTCAGCCAGCCTCATCCTTGTTGCCCTAATTTCCTGAATGAACTGGTGATAGTTCTTGCAGGTCCAGTTGAGGTTTGTGAGGCCTAGGCCTAGTGCTGACTGGCTATCATACAGGATCTTCAGGCCCTTGACTTCTGGTAAAACCACCATATTGATGACATGGTCCAGAATTAATTGTAGTGTAGTAAGTTCTGCCAGTAAGATGGAGCCTCTGGTGGATATCGCCATCCGTCGACACCTGGCATTAATATGGACGCTCCCACCCCACAAGGCCCTGGGTTTGCCATGCAAGATCCGTCCATGAAGGCCAGGATGGTATTGGTTGGGATACCCTTTCACTAGTTCAGTTGTCTCATCACCTCTCTTCCATGGACTTCCTGCTCCCGTGATCTTGAGTTGGAGGAATCTAGTTGTTTTCAGTAGTCTGGCGGCTCTCTGTTCTGGCAAATTGGTCCACGCTTGGGGTCTAATTCATACCCAATGGCTGATGGGTCAATATGGGTCTGTGTTTTCATGTCGAGCATATCTGCCAGAATTTTTCCAAAGGGAAACACATACTGCTCTGGGGCCTCTCTAGACGACCAAACTTCCCAGCATTCCCAAATTGGCTCACTCCTCTCCTTGTTCAGTATCGTCACTGCCTTCTGTATGAAAATCTCTTCCCACCAGGGTTGCAGAGGGAGAATGCTTGCCTCAATCTCCAGATTTTCCCTTCCTGCAGTTTCTGGGAGTCCCAGACAGAAGGCCAGTGCCTTTCAATGTACTGCTTCTAAAGGCCTCAAAATGTCAAAGTTGCTGATTTGCCATACCAGGAAGGAGTATTCCAGTATTGGATGGATCAGTGACTTGTATATTTGAAGTAATTTGTTGGTCAAGATTTTCCCGATTCCAATGACTTGACGCAGCAGATTAACAGATTTACTGGCCTTCCTCTCCATATTCTGGATTTGGTGGCGAATTGTCAGCTGTTCGTCCAAAGTTTGAGGGGTTTTGTACTGATGTTTCCCTGTTTCCCCTGGCAAATATTGAGTAAGCAGTCTTCTCCAGGCTTTGGTTGATTCGTCAATCTCTGCACCACGTCAGTTTCCTGCCGAGGTGTCCTGCCAAGGTCACCTGCCACAGCTCAGAGTAGCTCTGGGATGCCACTTCCAGATTTCCAGATGGTACTGTCATCAGCAAATTTGCATTTCTCACATGTGGAGTCAGCATATATGTCTTCTATGTAGATGGTGAAGGGGGCTGGTGATAGAACGGAACTCTGACTTCTGACTTAAACTTCTCCCCAGCGGTCTCCTGCATGCAGCACTGGGCTTTTCTGTCTGTCAGGAAGCCCTTTATCCATCTCCACTCCAGGTCCATAATTCTATCTCGATGCGGTTGATTTTCACAATGAGCCCCTCTCTCCAGATACTGTCATGTCGATGAAAGCAGCGACAGTAGTGTTTTTGTCGTTGAAACTGCTGAAGGCACCCTGAGTCGTAGTAGGGCATGACTAGTGCTGTGTAGAGGGTGGAATCCTTCTTGTTGCCTGCCCAGTAGACGATAGGATTCCACGAAACACTCCACTCTTCAAAATAATTCTTTCCAGTGGTTTGGCTAGGACACTAGTTAGGGCGTATCTGCTGGTAGAATGAGGGGATATTGTAGTTTTCTTTGCCTTACTTTTTAATATATCTTACCTTAGCCTCCCTCCCCTGGGTTGAGAGTGCTCCCTCTTGAAAGGACTGCTGGAACAGATTTCTCATGACGATGGTCATTTCCACCATCCGGGCCAGCATTCTTTAGGAGTTCCGGATAGATACCATCTGGGCCAGTTGACTTTCCCTTCCTGACATGATATAGGGCTCCTTCAACCATCTAGGTTTGCTGGGTCATGGGCATCTACCTTAGTGGCTAGCTCTGTGAATTCTTCCATGATATTTTGGTATGAATTGCCATTAAAGTCGTCATGCCTCAGATGATTTCCCAAAAAGAAGGCATTTTGGAGGATCTCACACTACTACTTTGAATCAAATGCTATTGTTCCAGCCTCATCCACAAGTGGAAGTATCAGGTTGTTTTCTTCTTTCTTCACAAGTTTCTTGAAGCTGGTCCACACTTCCTGTTGGTTTGGTGCCGATGAGATTTCATCACATAACTGGTTGGCCCAGGATTCTCTAGCAGCATTGCAGGCTCTCCCAAAGGCAACTTCAGCTTCTACTGTCTGAGCTTTATTCTAATTGGTATTCCTTCTCTTAAATTTCCTCTGCCAATGCTTCAGGTTCTTTTTGCTTGATATACTTGCTGGTTCCACCATGCTGGCTTTGGATTCTTGTATGCCCAGAGTTGTTTGGTCGGGACAACCTGCAAAGTCCTGCACTTGGTAATATTTTCAAAAATGTGAAATTAATGGTCCTTATACTAGGATGAAAGTAACTCCGAAAATGGGAGTCATTGTGATACAATCAATATATTCTATATTTTGGCTGGGATTCATGCCATCATCAGGAATACATATGTACTTTTAGAGTATACAGTCGACTATACATGTATATACAGGCTTTAAGCAAGAAAGGTGATACATGCACAAGCAACCAGTAGAGTTCAACGAACAATGATCAAACAATAGTGGAAGTTACATGTACATGTATATCAGTGACCAATTCAACAGCAAGACAATATGGACAACGTAGAACATGTTCACTTAAAAGACAATGAGGTTCTTATATGCCATTATTCCATGGTTTAATTTTGGAGTTCTACTAGTGATAGCAAAAGCCTCTTTGAACAGAAGTTCATTCCAGTCCTTAGCATGATTTATTATTTTAACATTAGGTAATAACAGACATGTGTATGAGGGCACAGAGAAAATTGCTGTCTTTTATCTGAACCACAAGATTTTCCAGCTGTGGAGATATAATGCCACTGCACATCACCAGGTTAAATGGTGTTTTGGTCCAAGGGGTCCTTCGTGTCAAAATGTGTGTTAGAATGACTCAGTTTAGACCCTTTTTTATGATAAATAGCACATGCTACAGATTTCAATTTCATGTCATAACTATAATCATAATGCAATCTAGAGCTTTCACATATTGTGTATTTATATTTTCTCTTGCCATTACATTAAAATACAATAATTTTTAAGACATTTTATCTTTTCGATTTCAACCGCACCACGTATTGGCCAAAATTCCGCCTTATCTTACCATCTCCTTTGAAGCTGAATGGTAAAGAAAAAGAGCATCCTCAGCATTGTCCGGTGATTCAGGTAAACATTTTCAGGATTACACTTGAACTACCGTACCGTAACTAGGTCATCAATGGATTGACTGGGTTCTTTCTTGAAAGAACTACAGACATGATCAACCATGACTTGATGTTTTTAGATGAGTAGGCCTATTCAGTCACTTCCGCTCATAAAATGTCTCTGGCGCTCAGCACATGCTGTGGCGATCGAGCAACAATATTTTCAGTATTTCTTTATTTCACATGCACTTCATCACATGGTGATGACCCATGCGTGCCGAATTTTGAAAGAATCCGACAAAATCGCTATGACAAGAAAAATTAGCTAATGGAATTAGTTATTTCAACAATCATGAGGAATAAACTCAGGAGAAACATTGGATTGAGTTGAAAATGTCACAAGTGCATCTTTATATGATGATGACAATGTGTGCTGAATTTCAAGAATCCAACAATAACTCTATGATGAGTAAGTTGCATTCACAAAAACAGCTGAAGTTCTTTTTTGACAATCAAGGGGAATAACTCAGGAGAAAAAGTTGCATCGGGTCAAAGAGGGATGGATTCGTTCCAACAAAATTGACGGTCTTATAAAAACAGGTACAAACAAGGAAAATGGTCGCCAAAGTTCAAAATCATCAACGTTTACCGTAAAAATCAAATCTAGTGAATAACACGCAGAAGACAGTGCATCACATAATCAAGGCAAACTAATCAATTGTTAGAAATTGTAAGATATCCACATCTTATCCACATCTTAAATACATACCATATCAGAGACAATATGAAAATATTGGTGTTTACAAAGTTGTGCGATAAAAGGACTTTACTAGATTGTGAGAATGAGCCAGGTTATAAGTGACTTTGACTTTTCAGAAGTTCCCATTTGAACCCCTTTTCGCTGGCAATTTCCCATGCAGTTGGTGAAGCCAAGCAGAGATAAACCCCTTCTTCACCCCAGATGAGCGACTTGCCCATTAATATATAAATAGGGTCTGAATTACCAGTCATTTTCTGAGACGGCTGGCAATATTACTAACGAGGTGAAGCTGACATCCCTTATGGGTCCTACTACATGTACTTTTCATGCCCAGGACCCCCCCACTGGTTGCATTTTGCACTGAGGAACACCACAGGTGCCCCAGTTAGTCGCTTCTTATGAAAAGCTGTATGAGGGGCCGAGGCTCTAAAACTCTTACCATGACCTTGCATTACACCGGTCTTGTCTAGCTCAAATGCAAGTTTGTCAAATTTGACTGAATTTGACATCTGGGCAATCACTACAAGAATTTACGTTTTGATATTCCTTTTGTCTGTCTAAAATGAAATGGGTGATGATTAACAAACAGAGACTAGTAGTCTAAGGCGATTTGACACAAGAAGAGATTCTATAAATAGAACAAGTCTTAAAAATTACATGAATCGTGGATAAACAGGTCACCTGTGTTACTTCATGGCCAGGGTTTGAAATATTGAAAATCATCAACAGGACATTTGTCCTGCTAGGCTAAAAAGTTACAGGACATACTGAATTTCTGTAGGACATTTTTTTTCATCTGCATTTTATCAATTGTCATTCAGGTTATATTATGTAAAAAAGATAGTGCCACGGCACTGTAGCTCATCTGGCTGTAACTGGAGAGAGTAGTCGTGAGAAATTTTTACTAAAGAACTGCAATACGTAGAGGAGGTTCTAACTTGTGATAACATGATAAGTTTCATGGGAAATTCAAGATGCGGCCATATTGGATTTTCGAAATGGACCAATAAGGTATCTTGCACAACTGGACCACAAGGGGAACCTGTGCCAAAGATCCATGCAGTAATTTCCTGAAAATTCACGATAACAAAATTTCATGGTGAAATTCAAGATGGCCGCCTGGTGGCCATATTGGATTTCGAATCGGACCAGAAAAGGTATCTTGCACAACTAGACCCCAAGGGGAACCTGTGTATCAAATTTGAGAAAGATCAATAAAGTAGTTCCGGAGAAATCGCGATAATAATGTTTCATCGGGAAATCCAAGATGGCCGTCTGGTAGCCATATTGGATTTCTGAATCAGACCACAAAAGGTATCTTGCACAACTAGACCCCAAGAGGAACCTGTGTACCAAATTTGAAAAAGATCCATGCAGCGCTAGTACTTCCTGAGAAATCACGATAACAAATTTTCATGGGGAAATCCAAGATGGTCGCTTGGTGGCCATATTGGATATTCAAATTGGACTAAAGTACACATGTTGTACAACTAGACCCCAAGGGAAACCTGTGTACCAAATTTGAGAAAGATCCAAGCAGTACTTCCTGAGAAATCACGATAACAATGTTTCATGGGGAAATCCAAGATGGCCGCCTGGTGGCCATATTGGATTTCCGAATCAAAGCAGAAAAGGTATCTTGCACAACTAGACCTCAAGGGCAACCTGTGTACCAAATTTGAGAAAGATCCACGCAGTAGTTCCTGAGAAATCGCGACAACAATGTTTCATTGGGAAATCCAAGATGGCCACCTGTTAGCCATATTGGATTTCTGAATCAGACCACAAAAGGTATCTTGCACAACTAGGCCCCAAGGGGAACCTGTGTACCAATTTTGAGAAAGATCCATGAAGTAGTTCCTGAGAAGCCGCGATAAAGTTTCATGGGGAAATCCAAGATGGCCGCCTGGTGGCCATATTGGATATTCAAATTGGACTAAAGTACACATGTTGTACAACTAGACCTAAAGGGGAACCAGTGTACCAAATTTGAGAAAGATCCATGAAGCAGTTACCGAAAAATAATGATGACAAGATTTCACTGGCAAATTCAAGATGGCCACCATGGCAGCCATATTTGAAATCGTATCGACACCGCATGAATATATTCTGGTGTACTCATTGGGGGGAACATGCATGCCAAGTTTCAGCTTAATCGGCCAAGCGGTTTCAGAGAAGAAGATGTTTACGCACGACGGACGACGGACAGTCAGGCCATGACATAAGCCCATCGGGCCAGATGAGCTAAAAATCCAAAATTAAACCATTAAATAATTCTAAGTTTGTTTTGACTTCATTTATTCCAAGTTTACCACATTATTCTCACAATAATAATCATTGGGGAAACAAATCCAACCCTGTATGCCGGTGTAAGTTAACAAAGTCGTGTATGGAACATCCAATCTACTTGATTCAGTCGCTGTTTTCAACCCAGGCATTTGACATGTAAAAAAACAATCTTCCTGATGACCACTTTTACTTGTTGTCAGGAGACCATACTTGGAAGAAAAATTGGTCAATTCATGTTTGACCACACGAGTTAAATTTCAGATTATAACCAACTTTATTTTTTGATAAATCAGACGAGACGTCTCGGATATATTATCTGGGAGAGCTGTATAGTTGTACAGCACATCGTCCGCAGGTCCTCCTTTTACTCTAACCAGGACCGATGAACGCGCCATTCAGCTTTAAGTTGCACGTACCAGCTGACGGTAGACGGAGTATCTTTTGATACATTCTGAGGACCTGTTTCGCTCTGATTGTCATCTTCTGGCGGCCTTTTCCCCCCGAAGAAGTGAATCCACATTTATACAAACCCGCCATCTTTAGACAGCACGACAGCTAAAGGCTGTGCAAAACAGGGTTTCTTGCAGAATGACGTGACCCGCTGCTGTCCAATGAAACATGTTTTAATCTTATCCCGCTAGATTCAGATTTCTTTATTGTACCAGACACCCCATGAGGGGTAGTGTACAAAACAGGCAACAAATAAACATAAAGAACAAATACAATGTAACAAATCAGATAGACAGTCTGGTGTCACCTGTTAAGGCAATTACATGCAGTAATTAATTTTTACCATGTAAAACTGGATGTAAGATACAATTATTGTATTCATGGCACATGTATATGCAAGGTACTTTGCACAACCAACAGCTGTGACTGTCATATAAAAGATAGTGTTACCAAGTTTTGTATTGCTATACTTTCTATTATATCAATGTAACACTTGTTATAAATAGGTCACCGGGAAAGCCCAGTCGTAAACAACAACGACAGTGGATTTTTACAACGGGAAAACATAAAGCCATTTTTCGATAGCAGTGAAACATCGTGGGAGGTACTAAAAATTATTTTCTTCTAATCGCTTTGTTTCCGCCTGACGCTGAAACTGTCGGACAATTGTCCGAGTGGCGAAAAATATTGCCGGACAAGTCAGTTTTCTGTAGGACATGTCCGGCAAATAGATAGACATTTCGAGCACTGATGGCTGATGCAGTAGTGTGTTCACTGGAGTATATATCACCACTTACATGATGCAGTATCACATAAGGGCATCCACTTGAGCTATCATTAATAATAATTCTGTCTGACTTCATCATAGCTTCAGAAGCATGCTCTAACATATGCATAAGAACCCAGTATCTCCCTGCATATACCGCTTAATGTAATTGGTCCTTGTCCAGGTTCGCCAGGTAGCAATTTGTGGTGATTGGACAGAATGAATCCATAGACGTATCCAAGAAGGTTTTGCTACCGGTATAGGTGCCCAAATTCTCGCGCCCAAATAAAAGGAAAATAGTTTTTTCTCAGAACAAAACATGCCGCAAATTCATTCTGTACGGTGTACTTTTGTTAATATCTTTCCAACTTAGAAATAACCGCTATCGAACCTTCTGTGTCCGATACACTTCGTAGAACACACGTTGCTGGCTATGCATTACCAGGGGCGGCGGAAGCAATTTCAGATTGGCCCGACCAACAATCACAGCACAATTAGGCGAGGGTCCAGGGGCCGCCTAGGCCCCGGAAGCTCTGGGGTCCTAGATAGCCGGAAATGCGTTCTAAGCGTTTTCCCGGAAATAAATCTGAACATAATGTATGCAGATTTATGGTTCTATTTTCAAGTTTGTTTCACATTTTTAAGCACGCACATCGATATTGAAAAAAATCACACTTTCTAGTTATATTTAACACATACAAAACAATGACCTCTACGTCATGGAACATTAGAAAGCAATACGCGTACCGTTACAATTCATTTAAACAAAGCTAAAATAAGGAAATCCTCATAGCCCAACAGGCGAGGTTCCAGGGGCTGCCTCCCAGACAGCTTGCACATGTCGGCATGACGCAGGCAACAGGTTAAGTCATGTCGGCATACGTTGGTGTCGGCAGTGACACATCGGTTTTACGTCAACCCGACGGCAACGCATATTTCAGTGCCAATTTCAAAATATCGCCATTATGTCGACCCGACGTCAGGTCTCCAAAGAAAATTCTGTTTGCCAGTTTTAACATTGGCTTTGCGTCGGCCCGACAACATGCGCAGATGTAATTCCGAACGTCGGGTCTACGTCAGCCCTGCTTAGATCTACATAGATTATTGTGTTCATCGTATTTTAATTTTAAAAAGCATTGAAGAAACTTTCTATATCATGCCATGGTAAACATATTCCGATACCATAAATACAGCATTTTAGATGGGTATCTTTATGGGAAAGTCGGTTAACCCTAGCTGGCCTGGGCTTTTTGGGACCTGTGTGCTGGGGGGCCGAAATGGCCGCTCTAATTATTTTTCTTATCTCTTGAGCTAGGGGGCTGAAACTTAAAACACTATACCATTGGGTCAAGCTCTACCAGAAAATGTAAAAAAAATCCAAAATGGCCGCTTTAATGACGTCATAGTGACGTCATTTTCAAAAACGTCATTTTTGGGTCGATTTTTCAGTCAGATTTTCCGCAAAAACTGCATGATAAATTAATAAATATTAATGTGATGTGAAATAAAATAGTTTTTGCCCACTTTTCATCGCGAAAAAGCAGAAGTTTTGAAGAAATGACGAAAACATCACTTTTCTGGTACCCCACCGGGCCGCCATCTTGAATAACCCCATGATCACTTTGAATAGGTTCAAAATGACTGCAATATGATAAACTATAAAGTTGCGGAGGTTCAGCCCTCCATTTTTTGTCGTTCCGGAGATGACGCAAAAAGTTTGATAGGGTGGGGTAGCCATTTCGCCCTTTAGGCCAGGTAGGGTTAATAATTTCCTCTTTTTGTGTCTCAGTGAAAATGTAAATAATCGTGTAAGCCTATAATTATCTATTGTTATGAGGATCAAGCTTTCCGATGAATTAGATGAAAATATAACCCTGGACTTGGCTGAACTTTTGCACTTGCATCGGTCGAGTCACCCATACGCATTGCATGTGACCTATTTATTTTTAAAAATATTAAATCAGCCAATCATTAAGTCTTGCGCGACGAATCGTGAGAACGTACCTTTACTAGGTTATCTCCCCTTAGACTATTAGCGCGCTCATTTCAATCAATGCGTCTGTTGAACGAATTTCAACTTGTAGAGCTGAGCTGAGCCGGTTGTTCTGCACTGGAGTTGTTTCTGCCTTCCTGTCTGTTGTATACGGTAATCAGCGGTCCGGGAATTATTGCCCCGACCATGGTCGGGGTGGTCGGGGCGGTTCCGCCGCCCCTGATTACATACTTTAAATGACATTGTGTTGACCCTCCTCTTGTAGGCAATGATCGCTGTGCTATGGTAGTTTTTGCCTGGTCTACCTACAGCAATCAAAAACTTGAGAACAATCTTATCTTTTTTACACCAGGTCTCAAATTGAATAAGCTTATTTCACCACTTAAAAGCGCATATTATGCCAAATTTATGAATGAAATTAATCGGTTTCACAGATGCATCCTGAGACGACCTGTAGGCCTACTGTGGTGTGTTTTTGTTTTGATTGAAAAAGTACTCTGAGAAATAACTCAAATGAATCTTTAAAATACCACGATAACTACTGCGTTGCCCGTACAGACTAGTTTAATACAATGGACAGCCTGTCTTTTATTATTTTGATGTTCGATTGGGCTGTACAGTCACGAAGTCAAGTGCAGATCTGCAGAAATCTTCCTCCAGAACAATGACCATTGAAAATTACGAGATTTTGAGAAGATAAAGAACTGACAAGCACACTCACCAGTATGAATTGCTCACCTTCAAGGCACAAAATATAACACCATGTGAGCCACTCTATGTAAAGTTGCACGGAGACAACAAACTTTCACATTTTCCAGAGCACCAAAAATCCATCCTAAAATGGCATCTATGGCTTCACACTAAAGCATTGATTATGGGAAGTAATCACATGATCCTCTCGTGTCACATTGTGTACACAAATGCATGTGTAGCGAAAGGGAACTTTCAAGAATTACCAAAAAGCGAGCACAAAACATTCAAATGTCAATTAATTATTGCATCACAATTTGACATTTTCCGAGGTCCGAAGCCCTCCCTCTTGAAACAAGATGACAGCCTACATGTATGTGACTATGATATGGACATGGTAGACATCAACATACCCTTACCTTGATACCTCGTATTGAGGTCTAAGTTCACCACGGTGGAACTTGTGCCTCCTCTTTACACTTGTCGCCACAAAACTTAAGACTCAATCCAGGTGTCATGGATGAATAAAACATATTTACATGTTGGATCTGCCGTTTATGAAAATAGGTGTCATGGTTTGACCAAAAGAGCCATGGCCCCTTTCCCTAGCCATCGGCCACAGGTAGGCCCATTGGAAAAATGTTATGGAAGTGTTATTTTTGAAGCAATACCTCATAGTACACATCCTTAAGTTCCAATATTTAAAGAAAACGAGGTAAGCTTGTTTCGAGCAAGGATCGGATTGCAAGTTAAAAATGTGTTGAAAGCTCATTTTCAATAAATTGGACGTATTTTTAGCTCTTTTGGAAACAAATTTGTATAGTAGGCAGTCAAGAACCAGAATAAAAGCCAATCCATTCAATTCTTATATAAATTCCATACAGTTTAACCATAAATATATTTTGGTTCTGAGTTGCCTTGATCACTAAAAAATGAAATTAAAAAATATTTTATTGGTCGTCTTGTTGTCACAAATGTGTTTTCTATTCAGTGACACGAAGCTACGGATATCTAATAGCTTAATAGGTTAGACACTGGTCTTGGGTCCGCAGATAGGCCATTTTTCATCGTTGTGGGTTCGAGCCCCATTTTTATCATTTATAATGTGATCATTTTTTCCCCCGTTTTATTTAACTTTTGGCATTTTCCCATCCGAAATATTATCAAAAGAAATAGCTTTTAATAGTATGAAGCTTGGAACTAATTATGCAAGATAATTAATTTCATTAGCATTGATCATTGATCATTCTATGTATTTCACGACGGCTAGTATCGATGACAGCTTAATATAAATCACTGCCGTGTGCAGATAGATTACTACACATTTTCTTATATTTTGTGTATGAACCATCAACAGAAGTTCTGATGTTATATTTTTGCATGCACACTAAAATATCGCCTGTTTGTATCGTGTGTGACAACAAGACAAGGTCAGGCCAAGCCAGAAATTACTGTTGAGCATCACACCTATACCACAGAAACATGAGAATGAATGAGGACAAATACTCCGACCTATGCAACGATGTAACAAAATATACAGACTTACTCAACATTGGGTGAATACTAGTCAAGTCAGTTACTGTTGTCAGAAAAAGATTCCGCACATTCTTGTTTCGGTTTATGCAGATCAGGGAGGAAAATGAGTACAAACTGCTGTAGATATAACCTCTTCGTTATAAATTCGCAACACCTATATTTGATCTGATTATTTTCATTCTAGAACACGGTTGTATATCAGAATATTTTGTGTTGATAGCAACTATATATCAATAAAAAGATTCATTTCAACAAATAATTTACTTTGGTTGGCCTTTAAAAATCCTCGTCTGAGTGCGCCCCAGTGCGTAGTATATCACCTTTGTTTACCGACCACCAGATGGGTTGGATGCGTGTTAGTGCGCAGTATGTATGGGCCGCTACCTGGCCAAAGGGACCATGGCTCTTTATCTATTCCTCTTTTGAAGGATGCAGTTGTTTTTGATTCCACTACTGATTTGGGCAAATCATTCCAGTCGTTAAAAAGATATTCAAAGGAAACATGTGACAATGCTGCAGGCCTATGATATAGAGATAGAGAGAAGGAATGAAACAAGAGTCCAGCAAAACGGCCCAATAACCACTAATAAAGCAATTTTGCCACCAAAAATTCACCCAAGCCTTCCTAATATATTAGTTAGTCCTTAAGAACAGTTATTCCGATCATATCCCGTTCTCAGCTCGAGTTTTTGTAGATCTTTTCAAAGTCGTCCACTAGACCTTTTTCCTGAGACAGCGCCATTTTCAACAGCTCCGGGGTGTGGTTTGACCTCATGACCTTAGCGCTAGTTTGGCACGTGATCGTCAATTTCTCTGTCAAAACAAATTGATTGGCTAACACTTTACGCAGCGAACTCTGGCGAATGTTCTAGGTCAAACCACGCCCTCGGAGCTGTTGAAAATGGCGCGGCTGTCTCAGGAAAAATGTCTAGTGGACGACTTGTGGACAAAAAGTCGAGCTGAGAACAGGATATGATCAAAACAACTGTTCGTGAGCACTAACTAATATAATTAGGAAGGCTTGGGTGAATTTTTGGTGGCAAAATTGCTTTATTAGTGGTTATTTGACCGTTTTGCTGGACTCTTGTTTCGTTCCTTCTCTCTATCTCTATATATAGGCCTGCATTATTGTCACATGTTTCCTTTGGTTCTATTACTGAAAAAATGCCTCCTTAAGTTCAGCCTGCAGTGAGATTTTCGTAGTTTTAGAGCATGCTCTCTGCTTCTACTGTACTCCTGGAACATGAACAGCTGACCGGCTTTAACTTGGTCGGCATTGACCGGCCTTGACCGGCTTTAACATATTAAAGGTGAACCTTCAAAGCTTTTAATTTTATCTAAAATGTTGCTTATAAACATCTTGTCTTACATGTACATGTATGTGACATAACTTTTATACGTTTTTTGGGCAAATATATTTTGCAAAATTGTAATAACAATATTTAAGTTATCCTGTTATAAATGCGTCTTGAAAACTTGCATCGCCTGTCCCTCTTGGTTTGTAGAACGTTATGACGTTATAGCAGTCTCCTTCATTCAAGTTTTATTTAAATGTGACGTCATGCTACGTCGGATGAATGAGCGAGGACCACTTTAACGTTCCAAAAACAACGGGAGGCAAGCGATGACGTTTTCAAAAGTTCTGGCTCTCGTTTTCTGGTGGTATAAGTTTTGACTTCTCATAATTTAGGATTGATAAGTTGAATTTTTTTATTGGTCGTAACAAATAAATAAAGGTACTCACGTAAACAGGGAAGCCAGGAGAGCATGATAACATTTACCATTCAAGTGTACAACAAGTCAAATGATCACAACTGGTAAAAGAAGTTCCACATGCACTGAGCTTAAAATGTGAAATCGCCATCAAAACTGCTAATTTTAGCAGAGCGGAATTAAGTCACGTGTTCAAAGAGAACTTCAAAGCAAGAGAAATAACTCTGATACCTGTTCAGGTGAAAACAATTGGAGGGTCGGGTAGCTGACGTAAGAAAATTATGTTCTGCGTGTTGATTCAGCGTACTGTGTAACTCCGGCGAGTCACACCCGCAGACCTGCCAAGTCTCACGGATTGGCCGTGGGTCTCCAGATATTTAGAGAGGCCTCCCGGTCTCACGGTAGCGCTTGTAAATCTCACGGTAAAACAGAATTTATTCTCTCAAAATCAGACATTGGGCAAATTATGATTTTATTTACGATAAAACATAGATGCGAAGTGTCCGATGAAACATTTTTAGCTCTTAGCTCGCAGTTTGTCCCAGAATCGACGAGGTCCGTGTACTGTGCCTGTGGTCCGTATCTTCGAGCGAATAATAGTAGTTGGGGCGCGTAATTTACTCATAGTCTTGCCTATTTGTGGCGCGTACTTCCGCCAGCATGGCCGACATCTCGCAATTTGTCTGCTTTTTTTCATGAAAGTGTGTTAATCTCTGATGTCATTTTATTGCCTCAAAATGCCCCAAATGCATTTCTAAGCTCGCGCTTTGCGCTCGCATAGACTCAAGATATTTAATCAGTTCAACTTGGCAGTTCTGCACCCGTCGAGCGCCTCATTGTTTTCTTTCCCGGGAAAGTGGAAGAGCAGGTCTATAAAATGTTTCAAGGATTACAGACGATTTACAGGGTTTTAGAAAGAAAGATTTCTACAGTTGTTCATTCTATTAACATCAGTCCTTATGATATTGCTCAATTCAGCCCGCTCGAAAACCAGTTGATGAAAAATATGATTGCGTTTCCTTTGCGTTTCGGTTCAAGGCTATATGGTTCCAGATTTTTCAACTCGGTCCATTCATTTGTGTTGTTCAGGGACCTCGTGGATGACGTGTCTTCCGCCAAAACATGTCAAACAGTTTTTGTCAAAGGTCAAATCATTGGTCATCGGATCGCTGACGTAACATTTCCTGATTGCAATTTATCAGGCTGCGCAACAATCGGCGTACAAACAGTCTTCACAATCCTACTCATCTGCTCATATACCTAGTTCAACAAGCTGAACCCTGCTGACATTTAATTTTGTGATATTGACAATGCAGGGTTCAGCCATTGAACCGAAATTCCCTATCGCAAAATTTTCGGCCTCCCGACCTAGGTAACAGCGGGTGGATTTGGGCTCACAAAAATCGATAATACCTGCCGCTTTGCACTCGCTTGGATAGAATACATATTTGCCTACTTCCCTGGCCATTTATTTTCTCCGTCCAGCTTCTTTAATTTCCATAAACGGCAAAAGAAAAAAAAATCATCGCGGCTGATCTTCCAAAAACGAAATCCACCGCCATTTTAGAACACTATCACGTGACCCTGATTATCTCGTGTGATGTTATTCAAAATTCAGGATTACAAGAGTCGAAAAAACTGAATCCGCTCAGTCGATCCAGTCGCTTAGGGAGATAAAAAATCCTGTGACCCCTTTTCAGTATGTGCCTTCTATTATGCTTGATACCGATAGTTACAATTTTACATTTAAAAGCAGATAATGTGACAGCCTTATGAATGAGCCGTTTCCGACCTTCCCGTCTACAATCCCGAAATTACAATCGAGGTACGATCAGTCTCGTGTCACCATAGTGATATTTTCAAAATGGCGGTGGATTTCGTTTTTGGAAGATCAGCCGCGATGATTTTTTTTTCTTTTGCCGTTTATGGAAATTAAAGAAGCTGGACGGAGAAAATAAATGGCCAGGGAAGTAGGCAAATATGTATTCTATCCAAGCGAGTGCAAAGCGGTAGGTATTATCGATTTTTGTGAGCCCAAATCCACCCAATGTTACCTAGGTCGGGAGGCCGAAAATTTTGCGATAGGAAATTTCGGTTCAACGTTTGAACCCTGCATTGTCAACTCAATATCACAAAATTAAATGTCAGCGGGTTCAGCTTGTTGAACTACTCATATGCCCAAAATAAAACAATAACCCACAGAACTATTACCACACATATTTGTAACAACTATAGAAGTTCTTGTTTCATGACATTTTAACAGAACATTGGAAAGCTTTTCAGTTCACCTTTAAAAGAGCCTGACGTATTCCAGTCACATCATATTGGACTATCGTACAGACCATCTGTGGTCCAGTTACCGCTACCGTAAAAGGTAGTTCTTTTCGTCGACATGTCTTGTCATGAGATGCCAGTAATACACCAAGAAACCATAGACAAATAGGCGTGATCGTACGTCAAACTTAAATACACTTACCAGTGACTGGTGTGTTGTCATGCACAAAACTTGAACTTTCTTGCAAATTCTTCCAAAATTCTTCTGAGTTAAAAAAAAACAACTTTCAGTTACCGAATTTACCTCCGTACAGTGAAGAGCTACATATCATACTCCATACTCCTGTGACCCTTGCACATCAATGACCTTAAAATAAGGAAACAAATATTTAGCACCATGGGATTTTTATAGCACCAGTGACAGATATCCATCGATTTTAAGGGTGGACCAACTGGAACCTAATGCTACATGGCTGTCAGCCAATGTAGCATTAGGTTCCAGTTGGAGCTAATTTCCTCCTATATTTTCTGCTATATTTTCTCCTATATTTTCACTGTGAGTCAATTGCAGGCCTGTAAATTATGTGGAACACTTCTGGACAAGGTTACCATAAGAATAAGATCTAGTAACGTATCAATATAGGGTTTTTGATTTTATAATTATTATTATTTGTACGCATTCGTAAATGAGATGCCCTGAACGAAAAACGTTCAGAAAGAAGGGAAAATGTCTAGAAGAGAAAGTGATCCACAGACCTACTGAAAATTGTACGAGAGATGGAATGTCCGTAGCTGTTTAGAATAATTTGAGTTTTAAGTTTCAGAGATGTAGAATCAGTACTTAGCAAATAGTAATTACCTTGCACTAGTAAAGAATAAGTTTTTCTCTGGTACCGTAATACAATGCTCGCATATCAAACTAGATTTTTTTTTTTTTTTTTTTGGAGTAGACCTACCGGGTAGTAGCTAACCCTTACTGTCCAGAAGTGTCACACTTCATGTGAAGTGTGCCTAGAAGTGCCTCTGAAGAGTACACTTGAAAGGCACTTCAATGACAGAGAAAAATATTGGCACACTTCAAAGGTACTTCATTAGAAAAAGGCAGTAGTCAAGGGACTCCTCAAAGACACTTCATGGACTTTGTCAATTTCATAACAAAAAATGAGGGACTTCAGAGACACTTCTGAGACTTTCTTTTTGTTCGGCATAATCCAAGGTACTCCTCAAAGACACTTCTTGGACTTTGTCAGTTCTTCAGCAAAACTTAGGAGACTTCAGAGACACTTCTGAGACTTTGTTTTTGTTCTGCATAATCTAAGGTACTCCTCAAAGACACTTCTTGGACTTTGTCAGTTATATATATAGCATAACTTGGGGGACTTCCCCTTGCAAAAAATATCTTCTAGCATCCTATAAGATTTTGAAAAATCCTAAAGATTCTAAAAAATCATATGAGCTTCTAAAATATAAGAGTCTGAAAAATCCTATAAGATTCTGAAAAAAATCCTATTATAATAGATTCTGAAAAATCCTATAAGATTCAATCCAATAGGATTTCTAGATTATTGGAATTTTCCCACAAACTGTTACAGTAACATAACATTATAAATTAGAACTACATGTTTACAAGTTTCAGTTATATTAATTTGCTCTGGAAATATCCCAGCTTAAAGTTGGCTGATTTGATTTCACTCAGTGACATCAAATCTCATTTCAATGAAACCACCAAACATCAGATTTGTACTTCACATTTCAAAATAGCTACAACTGTGTAAAATATTCACATGTGGTTACTGACATATTACTCAGAACTGTGAACATATTTTTTTATATTTTAAAGTGATCAGTACTATGAGTTTCTATTTGAATAGAATAAAGACATTAATAACACCAGTCTCTCACATATTAGATAAGAAATCTTGTTGAATTCAGATTTTATAGTCATTCCAAATCCATGATTTTATAGTAAAATTGGACAAAATGGGAAAATATTTTTAGAAGAATCAGTTCTAACATAATGTCAGCAACAAAAAAATACCCATTAAAGAATACTTTATATTATCCTCTTCATCATTATCACTAAGTATAATATATATAATTTCTGTTTCTAATAGTCTTTATCTTCTGAACTGTCTTTGCCAAAATGTGTGGAGTTATCTGCCCTTGAAAATTTAATTGAACACTGGGGGCGCCACCAGACAATAACAATCAAAATGGCTGACCTCTCCAACTGCAGAAATCAGAAGGATTTGTTCCTGTTAAAGCTAGAACTATGGAGGTTTGAAGAACTATATTGCAGATGGTGATGATAGCAGCTAGTGATATGGTAAGTAACTTATAAATATAACTAAAAAATTTCTGTTTTTCATAACTTAATAAGCAAAGAACTGAGCTGAACAGTGATGTAGACCTGGGAGTGTCAGCTATTTATTTTATCAACAAGTTTCCCTTGACATATTAAAAAATTGATATTGGCCTCAATAAATATTTTGCTATATGGACTGCAGGTTATTATAATGTACTCCACCTTATAATTGCAGTCAAATTTAATGGGTCATGTAACATGGCGAAATATCCATATCTCTGTCCCAATATCACTTTCAGATCTATCCAGGTTGATCAAGGCAGTGTGGATTAAATGCCATTGTTATGATTGTGTGAATTGTCAGCTTGGAAACACCATGCAGGCTTGGGGACCTCATATGAAGATTGGCATGCACCCCTGGAGGAAATCCCCTGAGGGTGAGATATTTTTATCACAAAACTGTTCACTTCATGTCAAAACAGGTGGATTTAACTGGTTGGGGGGATGGTAGCTCTAAATAAATCTCGTTGTTTTGATTTTTTATTGATTCATAAATTGTATTGATTTTTACCTTGCAGAATGTAGAATATTCCCATACCAGATTTTTGACAAAATGGTAAAGAAATAAGTTTTAGAATATATTGATAATAAAATGTTAGCATTACCTGTTTTAGCTGTAATCAGAAAAAAGTATAATCAATTATTAATTTTCATCATTATAACAGGCTATATTTTCCTTGCCTATTGATTGCACTGTTCATATACCAAAGCTAAGGATCTTCACACTTCAATTCCCTGAATTGTACATTTTTACCCACATCTTGAGAAATGAGAACATTTCATTTCATACATTTATTTCATTTAAAAAATTTAAGAATACAATTTGTAGTTAATAAGCATTTATTTGTTATTTGAAGCCTTGCATGAAGATTTAGTTGAACCAGGAATTAACAGAGACAAATTATCAAAATCCACATGATTGTTTCTAATGGCTTCTTTGTCAATACTTTCATAATTCCAGAATACAGCTGCAACAAGGAACTCGGCTCACTTCAAGCAGCCACTCGACTGATGGGAAATTTAATGAGCACACCTAGGTATGGTTGATTTCTTCATAGTGTATATTGGCTAGAACATCACACAAACTGTTTATCTCCATTGTTGTATATCATGGAGTACTAAAGAAAGGATAATAGACATCTTCATCAATCTTTTGTAAATCGTAGGGATGTGTTCCATTCTTTACCCTTTATGGTAGTCAACCTATTCAATCATCCTGAGTGTATTAAAAAAAAAAAAAAAACTGGATTGCATGTCATATGGAACTATATATACAACTGATCAGGTTTTAATTATATGCATGTATTTATCGCCACAGGCCAAGAAGTTCACAATTCAGACTGGTGGGTTTCAGCGTTGGGTTACGTCCGAGTGGACCTCGGGGCAACTGAAGTAAACTATCCTTCGAAAGATCTGCTGCTTCAAGTTCAAGTTGGAAAAGAACACGGTCACCCTTGAAAAATAATACTGCAATAAATTCTTATACCAAAGACTGCATGTAAATACATACATATATAGTACTGTGCTGTATTTTGTCTCAAGGATTTGTGCTAGCAGTTTATTGTAAATATTTTATGATGTACTGTTCTGTCTCACTCTGTATTTTCTCTGAATAAAACTTTCTGTGCTCAAATATATATTTGTGTATTCTTTTCTGGGAAAGTAAATATCTCGTGGCTTTACATACCTTTTCATCACACGGATTTGCTATGATACTAATAAGGTACTTCAAGAGCACTTCAGAAGTGCATATGAAAGGTATCCTTCTGTAGAAGAGTGGATGAAGTGACTTGCCATATAAGGACATTGAAGTGCCTCAAATATTCTAATTAGGTACTTCAAGAGCACTTCAGAAGTGCCTATGAAGGTTACCCTTCTGTGGAAGTGTCTATGAAGTGCCTTTGCAGTACCTAATTAAAATATTTGAGGCACACTTCTAAGTGACTTCATTGTGACTTCATTGTGACTTCAATGCCCTTATATGGCATTGCTACAAAACAATACCCACACTGCAAGCACACTTCTGACTCTGAGCCTTGCACTTCAAGGTTGAAATATGGCCACACTTCAAAGTTACTTCAAAGACACTTCTGGACAGTAAGGGAAGGCAATCACGAAGTAATGGTTCCGGAGTACCGATACTCCAGAAAAAATAAAGAAATTAAACACTGTAGTCGGTAAATATGGGTTATGCCTATCATACCCTGGGATACAATGCATTACAGTATTTTATTGCTCGAATCTTGGTTTCCGGTTAGAAAAAAGCGGAAAAAACATCAACAACAGTAGTTAAATATCAGTAACATGAACAAAAGCATTTGTTTTCCCTATAGAAATTCCGGCACCATGCAGCTGGTACAAGGGCGTCGGAAGCGGTACGGCAGGTACGGCCATGGCCGTACCACTTTTGAGCAAAATAAAAAATAAAAAATACTAAAGAAAGAAAGAAAGACAGAAAAAAGAAGAAAAAAAACGAAGAAAGAAAGAAGAAAACACAAAATAAAAAACAAACCAAGTTGAATAAGACTGATCGGTACAAAGCGCCATTGAATTCGTTAGCGGCTTCAAGCACCGGCTAGCCCTCTCGGGACAATCTCGGTCGTACATGGAAAGTAACATGTACGTTCATATGCATGATGCCGGTTTGGTGTTCACGTTACTTTATTAACGAAACAAGAAATTAATTTTCTTCATACGAATTCCGTTTTTCGCTTGTCCAATATATCATAGGCGTACACGCTATAGGTTGTTTCTGGCTGTATGCTACCTTTACAGGTCCGTACCCGACCTTTTATTTCCAACAATATACGGCCTATCGAGCTATGGTTAAAACAGGAGCTCAATAGCGCCTTACATGTTGTATCACCTGAACACACTTTTTACACTGTTCTGGCGTATATCCTATCTGGAACAAAACACTGCTCGGATGCCCTCTGTGAGCGCCATTTGGTGACTTTTTTTATATAAAAATCGCTAACGCTGTGAGGGGGTACCGCCCTCTCAGGCTCTTCCCCTGCTTGGTCTCTTTGCTCCTTCGCGAATCGGTCCTTCGCTCTCTCGCAGACCCGGCGGAGGGCTGGAAATGGAAAGTGGGGCGAGGGATCTAGTGGGGGCGTTAGCTCCCCCTCCTCATAATTCTGCCGCAAGTACTTCGTTCTCCAAGTAATTCCCTGCAAGTAACTGTAATGACGGACGGGGTAGAGGGGTTTTCTCACATTTTTTTCTTCTTTTTGCGTCCCTTGTCCATGAGGTAATTTACTGTTAGAAGTCATGGCCCGTTATAAGAACTACGAGCGACAGCTTTATTATTGCAGAAGTATAGCTAGCTAAATTATGAATGTAGATGGCGTTACTTCTGCAATGGATTTATCAACACTCCATTGCCCATAAGAATTATATCGGTTACGTCTACACAATGTGACTCTTGGTTACGGTCCTTTATTGCATCGCAGAAAACCACCATCGATTGCGTTTTCATGGTAAAAGGGATAGGAAAGAACTAAAAATACACTTCAATGCAGAGTGATTTTATTCGCCAGAAATCGCTCAGAACGCGTCTCGGGAGATCCAGACCCCAGGAGCTTCCGGGGCCTGGGCGGCCCCTGGACCCTCGCCTAAAGTGCTATGATAATGGCCGTACCACTTTTAATTTGCTTCCGACGCCCCTGTGGTAACAGTGTCCAGTTGGCAGTTTAACCAGGAGGCATCGATACTGTTCTGGTTAAGTACATTACCGATACAGCCAAAATAATGTAGCAATTTCGGATGCAGTATGGGTAGGTTGTTGGGGATGAAGTTTCAAGTTGTAGGAAGTTACTTGTTTGGGACTGAACTGCCGACCTACTTCACGAAGTTACTGAGTGACTGGCTTGTAATCTTGAGTTCACGTCTTATATTGGAGTGATGAGGGCAAACAAGGAAGAACTGTAGGCCCCCTACCTCATCCTCCACAATCCACAGGTTACATAGTTTGCATCTTTCGGTCTTCTACTATCCTCCATAATGCGAGTCTGTATACGCAGATCTGGGCAATACAGTTATTACTCAAACAGTCCGTTTAAGATACTTAACAGCCAATGAACGAACGGCATTAGAGCGTGCTTCGCGATGTTCCCAGACATGCCGAGTTCATAGTAAGAATAGGCTGTATAAAGGGAATGAAATATACGACACATTGCCTGACTTCATTTGCTCAAATATAAAGCTACGAAGGATACTCAGAAAAGTCTATTAATAAAGGACTGATCTTAATCCTGGTGAATTCGTCTTCTGTCATGGCTCGGCTTTGTCAGATGAATCATGACTACGGATGATGTCTTCTACCAGTAGTAGGGAAAACATGAACCTGGCCGTGTTTGTGGGGCGTGCGGGCGCGGCGTGACGTCACGGATTACGTGACATCCGGGCCAAAGGTCACATCCGGGGCAAAGGTCAAATCCGGGTCAAAGATCACATCCGTTCGAGGTCACATGACGGTCAAGGTCACTATAATTCCGGCGGGTCACGTGACCACAGTTCATATTCCTCCGCGGTGATGTTGTTACTTCGGGTGGTGATGCCGTCACTTCCGATGATCAGTCTTCGCCGAAAAATATCTCCAGTCTCCAGTCTCTAAGCTTCTTTGTTAGAGGGATGACTTCTCGGATGACGTTATGGCTGACGTCAGTTAGGGTCACGTGACTGGGTAGGACATATGCATAGAGTGCATCGAGGTCATAGAGGTCCTGGTGTTTATATGACTTCACTTAAGGTCACGTGACTTGTGGTTATGTAGGATGCCCATGCATAGTGTTTATATGGATTCAATAGGGTGGGATGATTGACAAGTGAGGTCATGGAGTGCATCGGGGCCATGGAGTGCAGGTCGTTTATGTGACGTCACTTATCGTCACGTGATTGTGGGACGTCACTTAGAGTCACTTGACTGGTATGAGGTCACTTGTGGTTGGGTATTATGCCCCTGCATAGCGTGTTTATATGGGTTCAATAAGGTAGGATGATGAACATGTGGGGTCATGGAGTGTGGATGTTGGTGTTCAATTGGACTGCACATAATGAGTGCAGGATCTGGTGTTGAGTTGAATTGACCTCAGTGAGGGTCGCGTACAGTCTAGCAACCCTATTTTCATCCTCGCGAACCGATATATTCATCCAAACAGTGATCGAGGGCATGACACGTGGGCATCGTTCCAGTCAAAAGAATCACGGATACATAAGTGCGTGTAATATTGCCTGGCTTCTAATGCGCTCAAATCTATTTCGGTGAGGTCATAAATGTGACTCCTACAAATTGGTGTAATATGCCAAACTGATATGATATGGATTAAGAATACTGATCAGCGATACGGATTTGATATTTTGGAACATCATGATGTCTTGCCGGCATCATTGAAAACTGTTGACCGCTTCTCTCTTGCAGGAAACAAGCCTATGTTTATGTATACTTTTGTCTTTTTGAATTTGGTGCTAATACTGTTATATGGAAATGGAATAGGTCTTTGGATTATGGACGCGGATATTCTCTAATGGACGACGGCTGGATTATGAATGACGGACTAGACGCTTGTAATTCTACCCATGGCTGATGTCCCGGTCAACATTGTGTGAGCGTGTACTTGACAGAAGACCAGGGAGAATACTTTGACCCGAAAGGCACAGAGCCGTGATGATGAAACAGTCAAGCGTTGCAAGGGCTGAGCAGTAGCATGCACGGACAGAACTGTCTGTTTTATCTCTACCATGGACGGACCCTACCCACGATCGTGCAGATGTTTGACGAGTACCCCAGGCCGAGAACTGATATGTGCTGGTGTATGACTGGGTCGAAGACCATTTCAACGTACAAGCCCCTTTCTGGGCTCAAGTTCTAACGTGGTTGTCCTCACCTTGTTGTTTTTGTTGTTGTTGTTGTTGTTGTTGTTTTTGTTGAATTAAAAATGAGATCTCAAACACCATGTCTTATGATTTTTTTTTTGATTTTTTTTTTTTTTATCAACCATAATCCAAGAATACAATATATGTGATAGTAGAAAGTAATACAATAACATGATGTACAATGTCGTGGTCGCATTTGTATCAACCCTAATGGAGGAATACAAAAGCAGTATAGGTAACAGTAGAAATGAATACAATAACATGATGCGTATGAGCTCGCGGTATGTAACATTATAGGTATTTACAACAATGAGCATTCTCTTTCGACGTTCTAATGCCCAAATATGTCGTGGTCACACCATCGTCCAGGATTTCGCTTGGGGTAGAAGTAAGTGAAAGCGTCCCTCTGCTGGATGTAGAAGCGCATTTTGTGCTCGACGACTGCCTCTAGTTTTACCATGGAGGACGCTGGCTACGGGGATTTGTTAATGTTGGGGTCGCGTTGACTCACACCCGTGCAACTGAACTTGTTGGTGTTGTATCCGCCGTAACAATAGTATGTTTTCGAGCAGACGGCGACCATGGCCTCACCGGTCAACTGGAGTTTGAGGAGGCCTGTGGTGCGTTTATCAAAGTTACAGTGGTCCCGCCGCGGCAGTCATCAGTCTCGTTCGGCTTCATAGCGTTCTCGCGGTTCTGGTTTGACCAAGGACTCCCGATCGGCATTAGTGACGGCCATGTAAGCGGAATCGATGTCCATTTCCAGAAGTTGCCAGTCCGAGAAGTCGAAGAACACGTCCATGAAATCATACAGGAGTTCCAGCATTCGCAACTTAGCATATTGGTACACAATGCACCAGATCTGGAGGGGTAAATTGTGGTGGATGGTCTTTTTGGTGGAGGTGATTTCGCAGGTGGTGTCATCAATAGGATTCATCTGGCGGAACAGGGGCGAATTGATGCGCCATCGGGCTTGCTTCTCATCACAGATATGTACGTTCACGTGGCGGCCCTGCTTGGTCACGATTTTTCCATACGATGCGTTGCCTACCAGTATCATAGATTCTCCGATGATGGTTTCGTGGGACCGGCAACAGTGACCGGCGGTGGTGACGGTCTCAGCAAATCCACGAAAACAGGCATCGGGGGTGAATTCCATCACTTTATAGACTCGGGTGATTTCCAAGCCGTGACTCATATACCGGCGCAGTAAGAGGGTACCGGGGAGGATCTTCTCTCCAAACATACTGCCGATGATCATGCGTCGCGATTGTGTCAGGTAGTTGTGGGCTTCAGCGTATGCGCGCATATGGTCCCCGATGTCATTCAGACTACAGTTTTTGAAAATGGATGGGCATTCTGCAAAGGTGTCTTTCAGGTGCTCGGGGAGATGGATGTCGCATTCGATGAAACCGAGGAGCTGGTCGGAGGGCATCGAGAAGTTGGAGGTGTTCTGGATCCAATGGTGATCCAATGGTAGCTTTTGAGTGTTTGTGAAGAACTTGCGCAACTCCGGAACTTTCATAGCATGAAACTCGCACTCCGACACCTCGTGGTAATCGCACCCCAAGCTCTTGATGTAGCCATCTACTGTACCTTCTCTCGCAGGGCCTGGGGGCTGAGTCCTCGTCGGTCTTTGTAGCGGTGATGGTCGTGGGCGTCGATCGTCATGTCACACTCGTGACCGTACCAATAGCACCCATGGAATTGAAAGACGGTCGGCCGTTGATTGATGAGGGCAAAACCATCTACGGGAAGGATTCGATCTCGGATTCGCTTCCCTGTGTTGGCTTGATGGCGGTTGGTGATTCCGAGGGAGTACCCAACCCAATCAAGCCAGTATTGTGTCAGACGTGTACGGGACCGTAGCGTCTTGAAATAGTCACCTTAGGGGGGCCACCGTGTGTAATGCCCCGCCAGCGTTAGCGTCAAACCCAGTGATCTTATCGCACAGTTTTCCTCTTCGAATATATATCAGACCTTTTTCATATTAGCGATGAAATATCATACTCGGGCCACCCAAGACGTTCTACTTCAGGCATGTGTGCATGTCAGCGTCCTGTTTGTCATTGAGGGAGAAGAACGTGGGCAAGTCGTGAAAACTTTCCTGAAACATATCCATTCCCATACTCTGATACAACCGGAACATCTTTCCTGACGCTTCCAGGAAGGGCAATACATCCAAGTTATTGTACCACACTAAAAAATCCCGGACGGTCCGCATGCCTTCACGGATGCATAACTGCTGGAATTCGGAGTAAGTCGTCTCTGGCGACGCTTCCTCATTCATATCTTTGTAGAAGTACGCTCGGGGTATGAGTTGAGTGCCTTGCAGGCGGTTGAGACTGGTCATATAGGTATAGGGCAAATGGCCTTTGGTTTGTGTACAACCGTATTGAGTGAATAGGCAAGGTGTGTTGGTGTGTTAATCGGGACAGACCGCTTATGTAGGTGAACAGGTACTCTTGGCTCATACATAAATATCTGCATGGAAACAGGACGCAGTCGACCATTCTAGTTCATTTCTCCGGTCTTCGACTGCAATTACCATTAACGTTGTTTCGCGTCTCTCTCCCTCAGCCGTTGCTGACAGCATGTACCGTGGCTCTCTCATTGTGCAGAGTAGTGTCTTGTAGGCTGTCGTCGTCTTTCTCTGTCTTGTGGTAGGGTAGTACAATGAATACCCCGTTCCCGTCGATGCTAATGTTTTTTGATAGAGAGTATCAGAATTACATTATTTTCCTAATGCCGTCTGCGTGCGAAAACAGACCAATGAACATCAGCATTACATGACCACTGATGTTCAGTTCAGTCCAATGAATTCCATTGGAATTGTGCCATTAGCAGTTGTCAGTTCGCCAGCTAATGTCACAACTGCGTTGTGACAATAGCAGGCGACTCTGTAACTCAAAAAAAAAGTGGTAGCAAGCATGTTGACGCTTATTGTCACAACTTATTTGTGGCAAAAATATATCACACGTGATGTACGACAACATCTTTAATATACTAGTCAAAGTATGGCCAAGATGACGTCATCTTTCTGCACTTTGTCATCGCTGTTCTAAAGCAAGAATTGCGATTTCAGCGAATACCAGGTGGAGATAGCATCAGATCCGACATCTAGTAGGTAATCTATGTTAATCTATACTATTAAACGAGCCGGCGTGAAATATCCGTATGTCTGTCACACTCCGTCCTTCCATGAATATTTTTGCCCATGCGGGCAGGTTCTCTGGATGGGGAGGGAGTACTCCGTTGAAAGCAATAACCTGTGAGAAATGTCTTCCACACAACCCAGCAAGCTTTCATCTATGAGACGAAATCCGACCTAGATCAGGCAGATGTCTCGAGACAGATCTGAAATGAGTCAGACATAGACCCTTTGTCGTTCACAAGGTGTCATTCGTCTTTTGTGGAAAATTCGTGGTTATTCCTTTTTTATATAGTAGCCAGGTTTGGCAGCGACACTGTAAATGTTATATTTGAAGAGGCCTGTTATCTACTATAGTGTGCAAAACAGCCTTTAAATTGTGCAACCAGAATTACTTTTAATGTACTGTAATCAGAAAAAAAAATCAAAACTTTCTGAAGTGCACAAGAACGCAATCTGTGCAATCGATCATGTGCGAGATGGCGATCGCGAGAACAAACCGAACTCTAAAGATGTACACGCGATGATGGCATAGCACCCTCCTTTTAGAATTAGTAGTCAGATCATGTCGACATGAGATCACCTGAAGTCGTGCAACAATACAAGCGGACAATACAATTGAGAGGATATGAAAACACCAATGTGAAGCAGGGGAGCGTCAATCAGGTTCATCCCACATTCATCATTACGCAAAAGTGTCGTAAACACTGGACCACCCCCGAGAGAGATTGGTCACTCAACCCTAATTGGGCCTTGACTGTCTGGCAACATCGCATCATCACAGTGATGCCTGCGAGAGCGGAGATGCCTGCGATGTCGGAGAAAGAGAGAACGGACATTGAACTTTGTACCCTCTTCTGCGCTTCACTTTGTCTGTGATTCGGTGACGTTGATGCTCTCATCTGGCGTGGGGAGACTGAAGATATCGCCATTTCATTCACAACGATTACTTTGTGAGCTACGTCGTCTGTCGGATGACGCTCATGATTCATATAAGAAGATGGCGTAGCTACGATGGGAAGAAATGGTTCCCGACCAAATCCGGAATCGCCCCACGTCTGTTAATTTGGAAACAAATATAAACATTGCCGCAGCGGTGTCGATGTCTACTCACTGGGAATTTCGTCAAATTGAGGCATGCTAGCAACTGGCAAAATGAATTGGAATAGCCTTAGTATCTCTGTCGCGCTTTTATTGCAGCTGTTCATTTGGAGACTATGAAGTATCCACACGGCCCCAAGGACCGGCTTATGCGGAATTAGATACGCTAGCTCGAGAGCGTGACGACAGATCAGCTCAAACAACTCGTCTGATGTTAATGAATGAGCATCGTGGACGTCTGATGGAGTAAACGCCTCAACATTGGGTAACCTGGTAAATGCAAGAATACTCAGAGAAACTAGCCTGCAATGCCCGACTTAAATTTCCCACCAAAACAATAAGCCTATATACATGTGTCGAGTGACATGTACAGAGGGCGGGTCCAAACAGAATGATATGGTGCGCTGAGTTGAGATGCCAGACGCCATAATGCATTAATCTTCTCACGGACAAAGGTCATCCCAGTCGTATAACAATAGTAGTTCAAAGGCTATCGCAAGGTTGTATTCCCTCTAGCAGTATTGACTCGAACTTGCGCCAACCATTTTCCACATTTCACCCGGCGCATGTGATGAGAGACTGACCTTGCAATGCGTTTGCGCAGCTCCGTTCTCAGAATTTATCGTACCTCTCCAACCTGTAACCATGTGGGTCATCTATACGCGGTAAGACTGACCCTGGGATCGTGTGTATCCATTTTCAGCCTACTTTGGGCAACTGCAAGAGAGAATTTCCAGAAATCAATACTACGTGACTTCGTCAGCCAATCAGCTAAAGCCTGCCGACGTAACCCCAACGTAACCCGCCATTTTCAAGTCATGTGATGTCCTACTTGTTCAAAATTGCAGATCTACCACACCTCTTGGGTGATACGAAAGTTATTCATACCTATATATTTTGTAAGCCCAGGTAATATCTGTTTCCGAAGTAGTATGAAAACCTATAATTTATCAGATTTCTCGATTCTGTTCTCCGCCGGATGAAGGCCGAACAGAATACGGTAAAGTACCGGATATCGCTCCGCGATAATGGAGACACACGATTCGCAAACCATCTTATGGATGGCGAAGTGTACGCAATTGCGTATCTCTCGTGCTTTGTCCGAGTTAGCATCACCATGTCGACAGGTTGTGGTGACGGCGTCGGCCAAACACTGAAAGCAGTACTTGAGCGTAAGATGCATGAATTAAGACTCCAAGAATTCCCAACATATTTTCTAGGACGTTTTGTACATTCTCTGACTGATAAATGTTAACGTTATTATTTGGCCATATGAAAGTTAGCCGCATTTTATCGTACACACGCACTAATGATATGACTCGGTATCAAGGAACGAGATTAGCTGCCTTGTATGGCATAAAATGTACAACCGACTCTGTATTGTTTTGGTGCGTTTTATTTTGTTGAACTGGTTTCGTCGGCGGTTAAATTTTGTGGGCCAGTTATAAACATTATTCGTTTAGGTTGGAATTCCATGTTTTTGCCATTTGCTGTAAGATCAATTTGTATTTATTTGTAAGAATGATACCATATGCTGCACATGATAATTCCAATGAAACATTTTTTATGTAGTGGAATACATAGAATATAACAAAATGATATCGTCTATCGTCGTGGAGCGCAATAGTAATACTTGAAACTAAAACAAGACTCGTTCTCGAGCTGGTCATCGTCATCTACGGGTGTAGGTGTTTCCAGGGTCTCATATCTCATATCAACATAATAACCAGTCCTACAGCAAGGATATAATTCACCATCATCGTTGACTTCAACGTCACTCTTTCGTTGACGCCACTTACCTATATATATATTTTTTTCTGGCCTTGACATGTAATTTTTGCGACAACACTCGCATTTGGACTTAATAAATGGTATACCAGTAGATCTACATTTCTTTTCATAACAATAATTATACTGCTATATATAGCGGGAAGAACTCGGTTAAATGCACCCCAAGACTTCCTTTTACCTGGTAAGTCTTGTTCATACACGGACGATGACATGTCATGAGTGTGCTATATTACAAATGTTGTATTTTAGTAGAAGCCGTAATATTCATTGAATATCATAAAAGATTACTTCAGATGACAAAACGAAAACAACTGTTTTATTTGAGGAAAATCAACAACAAGAAAAAGAGAACAAAATACGCATTTTTGTATGATCAAAATGTGACTCAACCTCTTGTTTAACAATCTTCTCGTAGTCTTGCCTTCATAAGTGAGCCTGCAGACTGTAACCAGTTATCTCTGGTATAGCCTTGTTCTATACTACGTAGAATAGAACAAGGCTATACCAGAGCTAGTAACCAGTGGGCCACAACGTCTTCTTCAATGCTTTTTATACGTTTGTCAGAAGGCATACGCTGACGATTTCCGTCCTTCTGTTAGTGTCTGGGCATTTTCGCTAGCAAAGTTGATTACATCGCAAGGCTCTACACGTCCGACATAGCAGAACTTGTGATTTAGTCGACTTGGCTAGAGAAGATGGTGTCTGGGTTACATCAAGGACTGTTTTCTAGCTATTGTTGTGAGTGAATACAATATAGGGAGAGACGATGTGTCAAAGGTCACTGTGTGCCAAAATGTCAGCAAATCATGGAAAAGTGCAACAAGATTTGTGACTTGATATATTAGGGGTAGATGTGTCGCGTACCAAAATCGAAATGTCTGTCAAACGGTCAAGGTCACTGTGACCCAAAAATAAGGAACATAGATGTTAACGGGGGGATAATGTGTTGAGTACCAAAGCAGATGTCAAAAGGTCACTCTGAAAATAGTTCAGTATCTTGGTTAAGTGTTAAAACTCCATATCACGGCTATGGAATATGAACAAATTCATGAAAAACATTCATTTTGAGAGGTTATCTCTACAATTATATAGATTGTGCTTTGTGTCAATGCGACAAAAGGAAACAACACTGTTGATTTTGAGGGTATAAACGTTTAAGGGTCACTGAATTCTGAAACACGGCAATACTGTATTTTGCGGAAGCTAACAGCTACGTTCCAAAATTAAAACCTATTTGTTGTAAGGTCGAATTTTGACCCTTGTTTGAATTACCCAAAACCGTTACGAGGAGAATGCATGTAGAATAGTTGCACCATTTTAAATTTGATGAAAAATGGCTGTTAAACACAGTCAGAAAGATGGTGACGGATCATCACCACTTTCGGAGACGAGGCCCTGTCTTCGCCATTTATTGGTGAGGACAAATGGTGACGAGGTCATTTCATCGCCATTTATTGGTGATGGGGCCTGGTCATCACCAATAAATGGCGACGAACAATGAGTGTAGATTTCAGGTCATCACCATTTTTTGACGATGGGGCCTGGTCATCAACAATAAATGCCCACGGAATATGGGGAAGGCCCTAACTCATCACCATTTATTGGTGATACTCTCGTCGCTTTTTTTGTGACAGCCATCACCATTGTTTTGACTGTGACCAGCTGTAGCACTGAGCATTGCGAGTATCATTGTAAATGGTTATGGTATGAGATGAAAAATCATTCCGCTTAACCCGGGGCTAGGGGCCGTATGAACCCATGTACTTCAAGATCCTCATGGTACTCATATGAACAGTCACAATCAAAGCGTGACTGAGATACATCTTTTTTTTAGATGACGACTCTATAACGAATATTATGGATTAAGAATAATGATCAGCGATACGGATTTGATATTTTTGGAACATCATGATGTCTTGCCGGCATCATTGAAAACTGTTGACCGCTTCTCTCTTGCAGGAAACAAGCCTATGTTTATGTATACTATGATTGTCTTTTTAAATTTGGTCCTAATACTGTGATGTGGAAAATAGAGAGCCAAGAAGAATAAATCTGAATGCCGACCAGAAGATAGTCCTGTCTGCATTGGAACAGTACGTTATTGATTGGTCTAAGCGAGAAAAAGTTGAACCTACAGTACTCGCTGATTGGCTGGACCTCACCAAGAGCAAGGTCGTTGAAACAATCCACCATATTGACAGAAGTACTCTTCCCCAAGCAAAACAAGTACTGAGAAACCTCAATTCGCAAGAAGTTCTAGCAAATTTCCAGAGTAAATTCGTCATAGTCCCAGCAGACAAAGCTCCGAATAATATAATATTCATATGTAAACATTACTATTACCAGGTGCTGGTTAAAGAATTGAGTGTAGACATATCTTCATCAAATACGTCTACTTACTCCCAAACTGCATTTACTCTGGAAGATTTATTTAACAATCACAAAAAGTTTCTCAGGGAAATAGGTATTCGTCTTCCAACCAATCATAACGACATACCAAAAATATACTGGACTCCCAAAATGCATAAATCACCATACAAAGCTAGATTCATAGCTGGTTCTAGAAGCTGCACCACCAAGCTTCTTTCAACCCTATTGACGAGGGCCCTTCAGGAGGTAAAAGCATTTTGGGAAAGGTATTGCGCCACTATTTCTACGAACTCTGGCGTTGAATGTATGTGGATATTGAAAAACTCAAAATCTCTTACGGAAGAGCTTGATGCTAAAGGTCACATACCGTACAGACATATATCCACATGGGATTTCTCGACTCTCTATACTACAATCCCTCATCAGGACCTTATTGACCGTCTAAGTTCATTAATAGTATCTGTGTTCAAGAAAACTGATCGTAGATATATTAATGTCGGAAGCCATAAAGCATTCTTTAGCTCGACTACATACAAGAGATATCATTCATGGGATGTTTCTTTGTTTATAGAGTTGCTTGAATTTCTCATTAAAAATATCTATGTGAAATTTGGCAACACAATATATCAGCAGGATATAGGTATTCCAATGGGTACTAATTGTGCACCCCTGTTGGCTGACCTGTATCTGTTCTCTATGAATATGACTATATGCAGGCGCTTTCAAAAACCGATCCATTCAAAGCCCGTTCCTTCTCATTCACCAAACGCTATATAGCCGATCTTCTCGCTGTGGATAATCGCTATATAAATGACGCAGTGAAGGATATATATCCACCTTCACTGGATTTGAAGGAAACTACAGATAGCCCTACAGGCACATCTTATTTAGATCTCTATCTCTATAAAAATGAAGCGGGCATTCTCTCTCGTCGACTTTATGACAAAAAGAGATGATTACAATTTCGACATCGTAAACTATCCCTTTCTGGATAGTAATATTCCAGTGGGACCTGCATATGGCGTATACATATCTCGCTTAGTAGCATTTGCTAGATCCTGTGTTAAATGTGATGATTTTAATCAACGTCACAAAACATTGTTGCAGAAACTTATAAAACAGGGCTATTCCACCAAGCGCCTCCACTCAAAGTTTTCAAATTTGGCGATACATATCGCATGCTGATAGCAAAATACGAACGTAGCGTGCAAGATCTATGGCGCTACGTTTCGTAACTTGTGTCTAATTCCGCTTAACCCGGGGCTAGGGGCCGTATGAACCCATGTACTTCAAGATCCTCATGGTACTCATATGAACAGTCACAATCAAAGCGTGACTGAGATACATCATTTTTTAGATGGCGACTCTATAACGAATATTATGGATTAAGAATACTGATCAGCGATACGGATTTGATATTTTTGGAACATCATGATGTCTTGCCGGCATCATTGAAAACTGTTGACAGCTTCTCTCTTGCAGGAAACACGCCTATGTTTATGTATACTATGATTGTCTTTTTGAATTTGGTGCTAATACTGTTATGTGGAAAATGGAATAGGTCTTTGGATTATGGACGCGGATATTCTCTAATGGACGACGGCTGGATTATGAATGACGGACTAGACGCTTGTAATGTAATATTTTGTATAAAACGGGTTTCACATAGAAAGTCTTCTAAAATAGTAGAGGGTAAATAGACAGTACTAAAACAACGTTATATGTAATACGCCACAAAATAGTGCTTTTGTTACTTAATATGTATTAATCCCTGTTTTGGTACTTCATATGTAAGTTCTATTTTTAAAGCATCACCTCACCTTCTGGCATCATTGTTAGTACACCTGCTCCATTTTTATTTCATGTTCTTTTGTCTTTAATCCTCGACAAGTACAGACGCATCTAGGTAGACCAATGGTCTCATAAAGAAAGAGCGATGAGTCACGTTCATCATTGTCTTCGTAGCTAATTATATGGAAAACTCTCTCGACATCTATATAAAAACCAAAGACAACCTACCAGCAACCCTTCTGAGTGGTCCAATTACGGTGACGCTCCACTTGAAAAAACTATGACGAATCGTCATTTGTATGTTCCCGACGTAAAAAAATGGATTCGGTTTTATCAGGAACAAGTCAACTCCGTGTCGTACCCCACATCACAAAGCGGTAGAGGTCTTAGCATCATTCCTATTGAAACTCAAGTTCCACAGAAACGTATAAATGTACCACCTATTACGCTAACAACCCCGTCACAACAAGCTGTTGAACAAGCCAAGTCTGAAATCCGTATAAATAAGAAGCGCACCTCTTCTCCACCCATTATCTCCCAATGACAATCCAAACGTATAAAAAGACCATCACCTCCAAAGAAACGGAAGATTCAATTTTTCTAGCTACACCATGGCGCTCCTTACTGACAAAGGTTTTCACGAAGGTCAACCCGAGACGTTATCTCTTTTTCAATTACCGCCTTCGCAAACAGCGGTGGAAAATCGTTACATCATTGACGTGAGGCCAACATCCCAATTCACCGATGGTGCTCCCGTTGAATTTAAGATATCAGGCCAGGGGTTAGATTATCTCGACCTGAAATCCTGTCGACTCTACGTGAAAGCTAAGGTCGTGCACAGCGATGGTACCCCGTTGATCAAGGACGAAATATGCGGCCCCATCAATCAACTGCTACAGACCATGTGGTCACAAATTGATGTATCTATGCAAGGTAAACTTGTGACGACCATGGACAATGGTTATCCATACCTACCTTCAGACCATTCTAAATTTTGGTGAAGACGCTAAAGAAACGCAGCTACAGCTTCAACTGTTTGTAGCTGACGAAGGTATTAATATAGATACCACAAATCCTGCAATAGGTGCAAATGTCGGACTTACAGAGAGACAGAAATTCATCGCCGAGAGTCATGTGTTCGAGATGGAAGGAAACCTCATGCAGGACGTGTTTAAACAACACCGCTACCTGCTAAACAACGTTGGTGTATACGTGAAGTTGTACCGATCGTCGCATCAGTTCATCTTCATGGCGGAAGCGCAGACTCCGGCCTACAAACTCGTTATTGAGGACATCAGCCTGAAAGCTTACAAAGTACGCGTCAACCCTGGTGTCATACTCGGACACGCCAAAGCTCTCGAAGACAGTTCCGCGTTTTATCCCTACCAGAGCACGCAGGTTAAGATGATGTCCATAGCCGCTGGACAGACCCTCTTCCGCTGGGACAACATGTTCCAGTCCGTTTACCCCAGTAAACTGATCGTTGGTTTCGTATCTGCCAAGGCCGTGGGAGGGGACTATAAAAAGAATCCTCTGAACTTTCATCACTTTAAGCTGACAAATCTGTCGGTAAACATAGATGGGGTTACTTCCCCTAGTCATCAAATAAGAACGAGGTATGATACCGATCCTTACACCTCTCAGTTCACATCGGCCTACCTCGACGCTATAGGTCAATCGTGAGAAAACTTTGGAAATGCTATACCACCTGCAGCTGTTGAAACAAGGTAACCTTAGCCCCTTAGACTGGAAGCGGTCTTCGGAGAACCACTTCCTGAAACCGTGAGCTGTATCACCTACTCAGAGTTTCCAGCCCTGATAGAGGTTGATAAGTCACGGAACGTCATAGTCAATGCACCATGAATACCAACGAGCTACTCTGCATTATTCGCACCGATCGCACGCTGCACGCTCGCGTCCGCGGGGTGTACCCGGCGGATAAGATTCCAAGCCACGTGTCTCTGACACCGGCTGCATATATCGTGAACACAGACCCGTCTACTCTTCCCGGTGAACATTGGGTAGTATTCTACTTTTCCCAAGACAGAGGCACATTTTTTTATTTCTTGGGACAATTACCAGAGCATTACGGCCATCGCTTCGCTTCATTTCTCAAAAACAATTGTAAAACTATTTCATATAATGACAGAGTGCTTCAAGGAGATCAATCATTGACCTGCGGCCGCTATTGTATATACGTGTTACTCCAGTTAACACGAGGTGTATCTCTTTCTAGCATCCTGACGGACTTCCATCAAAACCATTGTCATAATGATTGTTATGTATATAGATTTGTACCGCGACATTTCCCATATTGTATATCCAACACACTTCAAATGCAGTGTAGCTGTTAATTCTTTCAATAAAATGGTTTCTTAAACTACACCTCTACCGTTTTATAATTTTCATATAAAGTGCGAAGGTGAATCTAAAAGGGATGATCTTTTCATCCTGGTCACGACACGATGGATCCGCGTGCATGGAAAACCTATTTGTCACGTGTCTACTTTGACACAACCGATGTTGTCTCTTTTACAGGTCCTGTCAAGCTACGCAATATTTTGCGTAAACTAGGGTATAACGTTCCCCTAACCGACCTAAACCAATGGTTGAGCGATCAAGACCCTTACAGTTTACAGAGACCTATTCGATATTCATTTAAGAGAAATAGAGTGATATCAGCTGGAATTGATAATTTGTGGGACGCCGACCTGGCTGGTGTTACCAATTGTGAAATATCAATTCTTGGCCACCATATAAATGCATAAAAGATATGTAAGATGTCGATTCTTGACCACCATATAAATGCATAAATTTCGACTTTTCATTTACCAATTGTATATAAATCTGCGTGCATGCAACCTTGATAGTGTGATGTGTTTTGACAAAACTATTTCCGAAATACTATTCCATGACCCTTTAGGTCGGTTATTGCAAACACAACTATTTGTGAGAAACGGTTATGTAATTTCAAATTTACAGGATAACATAGAACTGCTTGTGTAAGGGTAATGAATTAACCTTGGTTTTGACGACTGAATTTATGTAATGCGACAGATTCATGATCTGCCCGCCATAATTGTACTGAATTTGTAAGGACATTTATGTTGGGTTAACTTGACATTGTAACGTATAGCATTGTATATAATGGAATGAACGGCACATACAGACAGGCCAATAACTCCAGGTCTCCCTGAAGGCTAAAACCATCAGGTCTCTCAGAGGTTACCAGTCTCCGATAATAGATATTGCTATCTCCAGTTCCGAAAATGACCGTTTACAGAATGGTCTGATGTTGATGAAGTTGTGCTAGTCTGCCTGCCAAATGTTGCCGATCATTCCTAAGTTAGGTGGAATGAATTTACAATAAATCGGCTTAATATTCAACGGACATGAACTTCGTTTTGTTGTATCCTGACTCATTTAATGAGGCTGTCAAGACTTCGAGAAATCTCAGAAGCCGGACCTTGGAATCTATTATTGTACAGGTTTTATGAAGATCATCACCTGGTCGGAGACGACTTCGCGTTACAACATCTTAAAGATCACGCGCACAAGCCCTGTCGTCTTAAAGACCGAAAATTTCATACAATGTATCGAAACACAATGACAACATAAAGTTCCTACTCTTCGCTATTGACGTCTTCTCGCGTTATTGATGGGTCGTTCCTCTCCCCAATAAACAACATCAGTCAATCGTTGCGGGATTGGAATCCATTTTAAAGCAAGGTAGATCCCCAAAATATCTTAGAGTCGAAAAAGGTAATGAATTCAATAACCGATGGGCGAATGCCTACTTGACGAAGAAGGGAATTAAACCTTATGTCACACATAATGAGAAGAAGGCCAATTACGTGGAGAGGGTCATCAGGACGGTTAAGAACGTAATATATAAGTATTACACGCATAAGCAAACCTACCGCTACCTTGATGTTCTTGCAGACGTAGTGGGAGCTTACAACCGTCGACAGCACCGATCATTAAACGAGAGAGCTCCAGCTGACGTAAACAAGCATAATGAAGCCATACTCTGGAAAGAAATGTATGTGGACACTACACAACCTACACGGAAGCAGCCCTTTAAATTGAAGATTGGTGATTCCGTCCGTATTTCACACGTGAGATATGTATTCCAACGCGATTATCAAGCCAAGTGGACAGAGGAATTCTTCAAAATTTCAAAAAGGGTTCGTCGCCAAGGGCTACCCATATACAAACTCATAGATTTCATGGACGATGAAATACAGGGGACATTTTATCAACAAGAGCTCCAGTTGGTCAATAAAGATTATGGAGGATTGAAAAAGTACTCAAAACACGACGTCGTCGAGGCAGGATGGAAAAACTGGTCAAATATGTCGGGTGGCCAATCAAATTCGCTAGCTGGGTGGCTCAAGAAGATATTGAAGCAATCTAATCATAAAGCTCTAAGGGGCGTCAGCAAGTGTGTAGAAGTGTGACGCTATGCACACGACTGTATATATAAGGTCGTTTGTGAACCATTAGTTCGTGTATCATGTCGAATACGTGTACGTTCTGTCAGAGAACCTTCTCTCGCCGCGATAGTATGCTCAGACATATGCGTCTGAGGCATAGGCAGGAGATACCCCAGAATCCCGCTAGAGGTCCACGAAGCGGAGTAGAGCAACATCTATACCATGATGGTCAGCGGCCCTACGGGATGTGGCAAGACATCCTGGGTGATCAAATGTTTAGAAGAAGGGCCCATCAGCTATACACGTATAGTTTGGTGCTACATCCAGTGGCAGTCCGCCTACGACAACACCTCTTTGAAGAATGTAACATTCCCTGGTATCCCTCAAGACAATGGAGAGGCTTACTAATTCGACCCTAATGAGATCAACGTGGTAGTGCTCGATGACCTGATGGGTGTGGCTAAGAGAGGCTCACGCATCTCCGATCTCTTCACGAAAGGGTCCCATCATCACAATCTGTCCGTCATCTATTTAACCCAAAATTTGTTTCCACAAGGGAAAGCCTCTCGCGACATTACTTTAAGCTGTCAATACTTCGTGCTCGTTAACAACCCTATTGACAGACAACAAATACAGCTCTTTGGACGACGTATCTATCCCAAACACACAGAGTATTTCATGGAGAAATATGAAGATGCCATATCCACCCCTTACGGTTACCTCTTGATAGACCTAAAGCCAACTACACCCGAAAATCAACGACTGAGGAAGGTTGTCGAATCGCAGGTTGGAATGGGACTTTTCACCAGACAAAGACCTCCGTGGTACACTACGCAAAAAGGTAAAGGAAGTAAGCTTCTGAAGCGTAAAGGTTGTGGAGAGCCCACCGGTAGTGTGAAACGAGAAACATGGAGAAGGCTGTTCGATGTTCCTTCACGAGTGATGTTCAATGGTAAAATTATTGAAAAGGTCGCACAATATAGGAAGAAGGGATATACAGCAGACGAGGCCATAGACTTAGCAGTGGAGGCATATACACCTCAGATGACTAGAAAGATGTGTCAGACTTATGTTGACACAGTCACGGGTATGAAAACATTGGAATCCGATAGTATTCATACGGAGTTAATAAAGACCTTGAACTGCAGAAATTACATAATATGGACTTTGCTGAGATGGCACCTATTCAAAGATTTATGTAAAACACGAGAGGATGATTAATGTTATTTATTCTATTACGTAACATGTAAATAATTATTATTTCTGGGTGTAACCATATCGATATATAAGGGGTTCTTTTATTCTAATACATGATGATGATTATGATTAATGTATTTTACTCTAATACGTAACATGTAATACACAAGAATTAATGTTATTGATTCCTACATACATACACATGGAAATATGTTTCATGGCTGAGTGTAGCCATGTGCTACGGTATGTACACCATCGTTCAAAATATAGCGCTTGTCATCAAAGGGACATAGGCTTTGTTTGTTAACAGTCAGACTGTGGAGCTGATGATCTATGCTTCTAATTTGATTCATGGTTGTACGAACACTTTTTCGACTGAATAAACATTCCTTATACACAGCATGTCTTAATTTTTTCTTGATGGCATACTTGGTAATGCCTTTCGCCGTTTTCTTCTCTGACACACACACACACACACACACCACACACACACACACACACACAAACACACCACACAAACACACACACACACAAATACAATCACAAACACACCATACACAAATACAATCGCACACACACACACAAATACAATCACAAACACACCACACACAAATACATATAGACTGTACAATTCCTACAATTTGAGTGGTGGGTATTTTTGAACAAAGAAAATTAAATATAAATTTTCCTTAATTTACAAATATGCCGCCGGCAGATGGGGCAAGATATGGTCGTCTGTACTTGTCGAGAAATAACAATAGAACAGGGGTTTTCCATATAATGTCAGTGTGTGGGCAGATAAAAATTTAGCTACGAAGACAATGAAGAGCGTGACTCATCGCTCTTTGTTTATGAGGAGACCATTGTTCTACCTAGATGCGTCTGTACTTGTCGAGGATTAAAGACAAAAGAACATGAAATAACAATGGAGCAGGTGTACTAACAATGATGCCAGAATCTAAAAATAGAACTGAGGTGATGCTTTAAAAAAAGAACTTACATATGAAGTACCAAAACAGGGATTAATACATATGAAATAACAAAAGCACTATTTTAAGGATTATTACTTATTAAGTAACAAAAAATATTAGGTAAAAAAATAAGGATTATTACATATTAAGAAACAAAAACACTATTTTGTGGCGTATTGCATATAACGTTGTTTTAGTACTGTCTATTTACCCTCTACTTAAAATGACCATTTCGATCTTTTATAAAATCAGTCGCGAGCAATCAACCGTCAACATTTCGCACATTGTGAAACTTCAGCATTTTTACAGTTCCAGAAGTCTAGTTTGATGGACTTCTGACAGTACATAACATTCACTTTCAGCCGTTTCACACTGAAACTCCATTTCGCCATCACTATCGTTATTTCGGCTATCCATCACATATCCTTTACTTCAAACGTTGTAAATTTTTGTCCCAGAAAATTTATTTGTGTAAGCTTGGTTGGACTACAATGTATAGTAGTTCACTCACTATCAGTCCGTTTCATCTGATAGAGACAGTACAAGATTCACATATACCAGACCTCGTCAATTCTCCGTTTTCGTCAATCAGGATAATGATGACTTTTTTTCTTTTTTTTTCAAAAACAATTATCGTGGTGGGTAGTGGCGGCTATATTCCATAGGCGTTTCAAAACGACACATTTTCTGTGACCAATCCCCAACCAGGCTTCGGGTTTATTAGAATGCAAATAGGCCTATGACCCACATAGTACCGGTATATTCCACATCCGGACAGTAGGGTCGCATGGTGAATTAGGTCATTTCTAATTATCAAATCTTTTCACCTTTGGGACCGGTCATCCTGCTATGACATGGTCATCGTCTGTGTCATGGCCATCGTCGGTTAGTGGGGCGGGACAACTTTTTTCATGGGAATATAGAAGCTTCTTGCATGCATGGAGAGGAGCTGTGATGACGGTGGTGCTGGTAGCAGTGGTGACGATGGCAGTGATGATGTCACGTTGACCGGTGATATCATCAGCGTGGATTGGTCTTCATCTTCTTCTTCCTGTTGATGATGTTGTTTGCGTACTTCCACCGGCTGCACTCATCTATACCAGTGTACTATGAAATATCCTTGTATTGATTGAGTTTGATAATGACACCTCGGCATGTAGCATGTACGCTTGTGAGTTGATGTATATGAGGAGACAAAACCTTAAGTGAAATTGAAGAAGAGGAAGAAGAAGAGGAAGAAGAAGAAGAAGAATGTGAGCCTCCCGTTTTCCCCTCAAACGCTCCCTGACGTCGGATGGAGCTTAAATAAACAAGGAACGATTCCAGCCCCATTGTAACTGTTTTGCGATGAAATCGAATTGCAGACCCTCTGCAGAACAACTATGTTCTGACCATTTTGTTTACTATTTGCGCCAATACATTTCCCATTATCATTTTAATACCTATCAGAACGATCTCTCGGCTGCCGAGAGGCAAGCATTAATCTCTTCCATTATGAATAGACATGACATTGTTGTCAAACAGGCTGATAGCCACCGTCGTTATGCATAGAGATTTATATATTGACGCGACAAATTGAAGACCCTACCTACTATATCACGACTGACCACTCACTCTTGCCTCAAAATTAAGCGTTAATTGATACAGTCTTTCTAGATCGCTTGGTGGTGGACACATTTCTATGAAAGAATTTTAATATCTTGCTGATAAAACCCCAAAGATGTGGTCGCCTCTTCATTTACTTCCCAAGCTTCATAAACCGGTGTCGTCGTGTTCTCATGCTCGAATGCCTTAAGGTCGCCCCATTGTTTCAGATTCAAGAAGCAAATCTGCCCCGTTGGCCGAATATACAGAATCCGATTTCACAAAAACATCCTAGTTATATTACAGACACGTATGACTTCTTACAACGATGGACTCACGAAGCCTATCACAAGGACGTCCTATACTATTTGCCATGGACGTTAATGATGTTGAAACCAATATTGACTAGGCCGAAGGTTTGACCATTATCAAGGAAGTTCTGTCTAAAGTCCCATAAACCACGTTCGTAAAGTTAGACCGCGCTTCGCAATTCGTTGTTCGGGACCAGTCATTCAGCGACTCATAACAACGCCCCTAGCAGCGCCCCCTGGCGTCAGATTTGGGATATGAATATGCAAAGATATAGAGCATGACATTCTCTCTTGCTAAACAGAGTTTGGAGTTCAAAGTACTCATAATAAAAAAAATACAGATTTCCATATCTGAGGAAATAATTGCTGGTCTGCGAACCGCGGTCTAACTTTATGAACGTCCATATATGGTAGGCTGTTTATGCCAAAACCTCGCTGATTTTAACCCCGGTGTCAATCGGATTTAGACCGTAGTGTAAATCGAATTTATACCGCGGTGTAAATATTTTTGACTCGCAATGCAAGGATCCACGCAATGCAAGGATCACTCGCAATGCAAGGATCCGCGCAATGCAAGGATCACTCGCAATGCAAGGATCCCCGCACTGTAAGGATCACTCGCAATGCAAGGATCCCCGCAATGCAAGGATTGCGAGTGAATGGATCTGTCGGTTGTCGACGCGCCATTTTGTATAGTGCTTATTATTCTTCTCGATTTTCATTGGGTGTTTTTTTCCTCGCATTGCGGGGATCCTTGCATTGCGAGTGATCCTTGCATTTCGCGGATCCTTGCATTGCAAGTCAAAAATATTTACACCGCGGTATAAATTAGATTTACACCATATCACACCTACCATATCCATAAACCTAATATCCCCCTGAAATATAACATTCACATTCAGTCTGCCCCCTTCTTGGATGTGAACATTTACAAAGGATCTAGGTTCATGCAGACTGGTCATTTTGACACCAAGGTCTTCTTCAAGCCCACAGACACCCACCAATTACTGCATGAACAGCCCTTTCATCCCCATTGATACAAGTACTCCTTGAACGTGATATTCACGCAAAACCTTAAGGAAGATTAAATCAATAGTATCTTCCAATTGACACATACTTGGAGTCGGAGTTCGTACTAAAGCAAGACTTCTGGAGATATTCTCTCATTGACTCTGGCATTTATGAACACATACATGGTCGTTTGAAAACCGTGATTGCAAGATCAGGAGCTCCCTCTCCCAAGTTCGAACGTGTTATATTTGCTCACTCAGTTTGCGTGACATGCCGCTTATGCCGGTGCTAGGGGCCGTGTGGTCATATCATTCAAGTTGCCACATGAACAGGTACAATAAAAGCGCACCTGAGATACAACACATATCTCGAATCGTTAGATTCTTGGTATGTGCTTTAGAATAGGTTTACTAGAAGACTATTCTGTGAAGTCATATGACGCAGTCAGTATGTCGGCACCTCTTCCCACTTCCCTTATATGTGTTGTAATGCTAGTTCGTTCGCGTTTCAAATGACGTCACCTGTTTATGTTCCTTAGAATTTCTAGAGGGCGCTGCAGTCTGAATTAATATCCGGGCACCACATATGGAATCGTTCATCATACGGGCATTTTATTGGCTATAGAGAGGGTGTTTCTGCCTTCTGTCATTCCACTCGCAGATCTTAGAAAACCAGACCACGGGTGATTTTCGTTATTTTCTTTAATATTTTTTCTCGTCGACTTTGTTTGCTGGCCAGGTAAAAACAACGCTAGACTACCATTTTCCTTCGTTCCACAGATAAAAATAGTTCCTACATGGATTAAGATGTCTGATGGCATCTTAAACAAAATGCAGTCATGGTGAGTTTAACCATCCTATAAAAAAGTTCTACTCACCGGGGTTGACTTGTAAACACGGTACCAGGTATCGTATATGCAACTGGTCCTTTCCTCTGATGTACGGTGTACCTCTGAAATTGTCCATGTCCCTTCCATTTAACCCTAGCTAAATTACATTATCTGGAACCAGTATTAATATTAATATGAACCGATTTTGAGAAAATAGGCTACTGTCCATAATAGTAGTCCCATGAGTCATACGGTTCACCCGCTTAGTGAAATAAATGTTATGGACAATACGAAACCAAGGAAACAATACACCGAGTACTGGTATGCTATATCCGTGGGCAAATCTACACATTCAGTAACACTATAATGTAGGTTATTATTGCAGTAATTGAGATTACACACACACGACTTGTCAATTAGATCCAATTATCAAATCCCGTTGGCCTCTATAGTATACTTGAAATCTGCAAAACGCTGTTTTAACCAAAAACGCTTCAGGGGTGAAAGAAGTATATAAGTGAAATGGTTTGAAGAAAGCCACTACATGTATTTATTTATGAAGAAGATCAATAATCTGAGAAGCTCAGAGTTTGTCGGTTTTATTATAAATAAATAATGTTATTATGGAATAAGGATACCGGTATTTGAATTATTAACGCATACGACAGAATGCCACAGGGAAACATCCTGTAACACGCGAAATATCAGGAATACATTATTGCAAATATATATATATGGTCATAACAGAAAATAATTACAGAGTAAAAGAAACTTTGGCTGCCAGGCACGTTTTCATGAGTCAGACTTTTGGTTATCCAAAATTGGAGAAACAATTAGTTCATGAGGACTATCTTACGTGGAAGGTCGGAATTATTTCTGAAAATCGTCAAATCATTGCCTTCTCTTTCGAGGAAACAATAACACGGCAACATTGAGAAACGACGGTCACTATCATGGGTCAGTTCTCTGGAAGCACCAGTTGACCAGGTCATGGGATCATATAATGATTCTAATAGGAAACAATATACCGTACACGGAACAAAGCCCATCCTTGAATTGTTATAAAGCCTATAGAAGTTGAGACCACCTCATGAAAGTCTGAACCGGCCATTCGTTTTGTGTCTGTTTCTGTAGAAATAGAAAGGACGAAAAGTCACAAGACTGAGGTTTAGATATGCAGAACGAAGGTTATAGTGCAGAGCGAGGTTTACAGATACGACATACAGAGTGAGGTTTTTAGATACGACAGGGCGAGGTTGAGATATGTAAACACGAAAGTGTGAAGCAAAAGTTCGAGATCATTTTCGCATTTTCATGTTATTATACCTCACTCTTTCGTATCTAAACCGCGCTCTTTCGTATCTATACGAGTTTCGTCCTTTTCGGCTTTTACAGAAGTACTATACAGGCAAGGGCGTCGAAAGCGGTACGGCAGACCACTTTTGCGCGAAAGAAAAAAAAGAAAAAAACGAAGAAAGAAAGAAGGAAACACAAAATAAAAAAGAAAGTTGAGGAGACTTTGATCAGTCCAGAGCGCCAGTGAAATTGTTCGGGGCTCTGAGCGCCGACTAGCCCTCTTGGGACAATTTTGATCGTGGAAAGTAACAAGTATGTTCATAGCCCCAACCCCCCATTAATTTTGCCGCAAGTACTCTATATTCTCCGGGTAATTCCTTGAAAGCTACTATAATGACGGACGGGATAGAGTGTCTTTCTAACATTTTTTTCTTCTTTTTGCGCCCCCGTATCCATGAAATAATTCATTGTTAGCAGTTATGGCCCGTTTTAAAAACGACCCGCCATCTCTATTATTACAGAGGTATAGCTAGCGCCGCTATCTGTACATTTAAATTATGAATTTAAACGGCGCTACTTCTGGAATGAATTTATTAACACCTCATTGTCCTTAAGAATTATATCGGTTATGTCTACACAATGTAAGGAGGTAACTTTACTATACATATATCTTGTAATTCAGCATCGCAGAAAACCACCATCAATTGCGTTTTCATGGTAAAATGATTAGGAATGAACTAAAAAATACACTTCATTGCAGAGTGATTTTATTTGCCAGAAATCGCTAAGAACACGCCTCCAGCGATCTAGCCCTGCCTCGTAAGGCCGTACCACTTTGAATTTGCTTCCGACCCCCCTGATAGGTCTTCCATATATACCGGTACGCGATTCCCTACGATGAACATTTTTCCCCTTCATGACATTTCCATTCCCTATGATGAACATTTCCCCTTCATGACATTTCCATTCCCTATGATGAACATTTCTCCTTCATGACATTTCCATTCCCTATGATGAACATTTCCCCTTCATGACATTTCCATTCCCTATGATGAACATTTCCCCTTCATGACATTTTCATTCCCTACGATGAACATTTCCCCTTCATGACATTTCCATTCCCTATGATGAACATTTTTCCTTCATGATATTTCCATTTCCTATGATGAACATTTCTCCTTCATGACATTTCCATTCCCTATGATGAACATTTCCCCTTCATGACATTTCTATTCCCTATGATGAACATTTCCCTTTCATGACATTTTCATTCCCTACGATGAACATTTCCCCTTCGTGACATTTCCATTCCCTATGATGAACATTTTTCCTTCATGATATTTCCATTTCCTATGATGAACATTTCCCCTTCATGACATTTCCATTCCCTATGATGAACATTTCCCCTTCATGACATTTCCATTCCGTATGATGAACATTTCCCCTTCATGACATTTTCATTCCCTACGATGAACATTTCCCCTTCATCACATTTCCATTCCCTACGATGAACATTTTTCCACTTCATGACATTTTCATTCCCTATGATGAACATTTTTCCTTCATGATATTTCCATTTCCTATGATGAACATTTCCCCTTCATGACATTTCCATTCCCTATGATGAACATTTCCCCTTCATGACATTTCCATTCCCTATGATGAACCTTTCCCCCCCGTACCAAACAGTCTCATATAATCTGATGTGTTTCTAGTAAGATTCTTATGAGATTCTGGTGAGAAACTCTCCTCAACTAGTAAGACACATAAGAGACGAGACAAGGTTTACTTTTCTCACTTAAATCTCTTGTGAGGAAATGAAATCATACGAGGAACTATGTGAGAAAATATCTCTTGTGAGGTTTTCTATTCTGCACCAGAAGAAATATATGGGAAAACAACTGAGTCCCTTTTTCTCACGAGAGATCATATAAGTTTCAGGACTTTGACAAAATCTGAAGAGAAAATGTTCAATATTAACAGAGTCCAAATTGTCACAAGAGATCTCTTATGAGATTATAGTATTGGTATCCCTTTACTGACTGAAATCCTTTGTGTAAGTTTTGGAGGGAAAATTGAAACTTTGGAGGGATATGGTTGGCATGGTTGGTGTGTCCTCACTCAGGAAATTACAAGTATTAGATGGTTTACTGGTGAAATACATATGCTATAGTATTGAGAAAAGGAACAGTTATTGAGGTAGGTTTATTGGATCATAGTGACATTTCAGAAACTATGTTTACTGGCTATTATGAGCAAGTCTGAAAAGATCACACTTGACAACAACAACAACAACATGTTCTGTGAAATTTTGTGAAGTAAATGAATCATCTTGTAATTAAACAGGTTCTACTCTTTGTTAATATGTTGATAAATAAATAAACAAATTGCTTATGGATAACAACTTCTAGTTTATTCAGGACGACGTTTCGATACAGGTACTAGTATCGTTCTCAAGTCAATGACATCAATAAGTAAATAATCAGTATATATACAGTTCCTGAGTAAATGTCAATAGGATGATAACAATAGTATTATACTAGGTGAGAAATTTATAATAGGACAGGATTAGACTGTGGATATGGCTAGATTAATTAACAAGGTAGATTAATTAACACGGTGGGCTTCTGTTAATATGTATTTAAAGATTTTAAACTAAAAACAATTTGAGGCTTAGGCCCTATGTGTACCAAGCTTACATGTCCTGTTCCAGTCATGCTTCACTCAACGTAGACAAAATTGAAACATTAAAATTGATGGTCCAATGGTTTAGCCATCTTTTGTTGTTTTAGTGCTTAGGTCCTGAAATCTCACAAGAGATCTCATGTGAGGTTTTGACAAGAATTGCCGGGCTCCATGTAGGAATCTCATAAGAGGTCTCACAAGATTTAGGCAAGATTTCACAAATCTCACCTCATTTGCATGTTAAATTTCACGTAAGTTTCTTACTAGTTCTCACCTCATTTTCACATGTGAGATTCTTACGAGTAACTTACGTGAAACACACAAGATTTTATGTGAGACAGTTTCGTACAGGCCTTCATGACATTTTCATTCCCTACGATGAACATTTCCCCTTCATGACATTTCTATTCCCTATGATGAACATTTCCCCTTCATGACATTTCCATTCCCTATGATGAACATTTCCCCTTCTTGACATTTCCATTCCAGGACTGGCTGACTGGACTCAGCTAAGACAAATACAAATATATCCGCGAACGATAATGAACGGATCCAAGTGTATGCTTAATAGTGGCCCTTTTGGTGTCGGCTCGGATGAATCGATGCAATTCCTGACTTTGGCACCCACTCCTTAATCTCTATGTCGAATAACGCACATATACCCGTTCCACCATGAAAATCCCTTACAAAGGGAAAATCCGACGATTTTGATTAATGAATATGAATGAATATTTATTCACCAATAAAATAAATCCATGTACATTAACATTATACAGACTAAATATTGGCGGGAATAAAGCCGAATTGAATTGATTGGATTATTTACGGAGAAATTTTAGATGAGGAACTTTTTGGAGATTTGGACCCATCGATCAAGTATGCCGTGTATCATGTCGATCGGTTCGGCGGTTCCGAAGATGAATACCTTTGAAGGTTTTTTAGAAAATTAGGTCAAAACAATATGGCCGCCAAATCGATCGATCAATAGGAAATTGAACAAAGCTCGCTAATCTACATATCGCCGCAGTACCTCTTCGTGAAATTTCGTTCCATTTGGGCATCTTTGAAATTCGCACTCAATGCGCCCTTTTAGGGCCCGTTTGGGCAATCCGTACAATTCCCTGCTTTGGGATGCGTTCGCTCTTTCGGTCTTTCTTGCGTATGTGGCTTGCAGAAAGCACAAATGCTTCACCTGCTAGCAAACGATTAACGCAGTGTTATGTCTCTGCCAAACTAGATGAAAATGAGATAATTATCAACGGCGTCAAATATATAACCACGGTTCTGTCAGTCCTGCAGGACTACTTTCAATCTGTTAAGATGACCTACCAGATACACCAGAGTCGTGATTTATACTGAGGGTCCAATCTTCCTTCGACGAACTGCACGTCCGTGAGTGAGTAAGTTAGTGGTTGAGTCAGCCATATCGAGCATGGGAACCTGTTTCACATCTTCAAAAATATGGTTGGAAAAACGTCTTGAAGGGAAAATTGCTTTGTGGGAAAGTGTCCATCAATATTCAGTTCTCATAAATTACCTAGATAAACCCTTGCTCCGGTCTGACTGTTGCTGTGAAATTTAGTTCGTTCCCACGACAATCACTATACCAAATAGATATCATAGCACATGATATTTCGACAATAGCCAATAACGGCTTCTGTTTATAAACGTGTTTTCTTAAATTTGGTTTTTATTTTTTTAACAAAAATATAAATAACCCTACCTTAAACCTGACCTAATCATATAATTAACGAAAAAATTAATTAATAAAAAAACCCGATAAAATTCCATGTTTAATAAAAATAAAATTGTATTTGTTCAACGTTTACATGAAATTCGCAAGACCCATTTGCGTATCAGTCATAAATACTGCTATAAAACAAAATATCTTTTACTAAAAAATTATAATCGATAACCTGAAACATGAAATAGTAAACACCGACTGGATTCTTGGAGAGACAAGCCTTTAACAACATATTATCGTATCATAGACACGTACGGCATTCTTTTAGTAAAATGAACCCGCACAAATTACCCCTCACCGATGTGGAGCCACAAACAAAGCTTGCCATCCATTGTGGGGGAAATGAGGTTTCTGAATTATGAACGTTTAATATAGAATAGACCCATCAGTGCTCACAACATGAGAGACATCATGTATCGCTTTATGAATTATTCAATACTGTTGTTTTTTTTCAGTTAGGCCTATTCACTTCTGGCCTTTCAAGCTAAAAAGGCTCAGGCTAAATGGATCGAATATGTTAGTGGTAGTCATGTTTTCATTTAGAAGAAACAATATTTCTACTATGGAGACTGTTGTGAATTTCCTGAGAACCGTGATATAGACGAAACATTCTACACATTCGCGTTAAATATCATGGTAGTACAGGCAAACCGTTTATGGCTATTAAAACTGCGAAACTCGGTTAATACGATTCATATATCCGGGATAGCAGGGCAACAATAGATTCCCGTGACCAATTCACATGGACAAAATTGTCATGATGTTTTCGTTTGTTTGTTTGTTTGTTTGTTTGTTTTTTTATTACTTTTTTTTATCAGAAAAATGTCACGCCGCTGAAATAGGTTGGCTTGGGGGAACCTCTCAAAAAGTTGGAAAATTTCAGCAAGATGCATGACCCACCGATAGGACACATTTTGAAATATCATAAAATTCTCACATAGACTGAAATGCCATTTGAGGATCCTGAATCGTTGCGAATACTAATATGAACACATATATCGTCATCCATACTGATTGAATTCGGTTGTTCTCCTGGAACAAACGCCGTCAGTTCGGTTGTTCTCCTAGAACAAACGCCGTCAGTTCGGTTGTTCTCCTAGAACAAACGCCGTCAGTTCAAGGTTAATTTTAATCAATTGACCTAAACCCTAATGACGTATTATATCTCTTTCAATCACGTGATGAATTGTGCATTCATTGATTTGCATGACAGGTGATCACTTATCCAGAAATCTAGCATTGCTTATATAACACGAAACTAATTAAATTTTCAACGCACAGTACATGTGCCGCAATGCGTGAAGTCTTATATGTAACCCGATACACCAAATTAAAGCTTGCTCTTCCGATTGTGCCAGTCTAGGGACCTCGCGCTAACAATTAAGTTGATGTCATGTTACATCAAGAAGGTGATAGGCTGATTAAATTGTATTACGACCCACGTGCCATTCAGTTTTCATGGATGTTGGGGGCCTGCATTTCTACGGAAGCGTATTAGTGCCAGGGTGAAAAAAAAAATCCGAGATTTATCTCCTAATTAGGAGATAATTATCTCCTAATTAGGACTTATTATCTCCTAATTAGGAGATAATATGTCCTAATTAGGAGATAATTATCTCCTAATTAGGAGATATTATGTCCTAATTAGGAGATAAATCTCGGATTTTTTTTTTCACACTGGCACTAATACGCTTACGGAAGCGTATTAGTGCCAGTGTGAAAAAAAAAATTCTCCTAATTAGGACATAAAATAATAGGACTTATTATCTCCTAATTAGGAGATAATTATCTCCTAATTAGGAGATAATAAGTCCTAATTAGGAGATAATATGTCCTAATTAGGAGATAATTTTCTCCTAATTAGGAGATAATAAGTCCTAATTAGGAGATAAATCTCGGATTTTTTTTTTTCACACTGGCACTAATACGCTTCCGTACATTTCAACATGGTATAGAAGTGGGATAAAACGTAATCAGGTTCCAGGTCTATTGTTACCAGAGAACCAGGAGTGATTTATCAGACTATCGATAATATCGGTGTTCAATAAACTGGTCACCGATACACAGCCAGAAAATCTGGTTAACACCATTAATTGATGTTGAGCCGTTTATTGATGTTGACCAATACCATTACTTGGTGTTGAACTGGCCTCAACACCATATTTTAGTGTTCACATTGGTCAACACCATTTCTCAACACCACTTTATGGTGTGACCAACCCTCAACACCAACAAAGGGGGTTGACCCAACACAATTGTTCTGTCAGTGTATGTTAATGTCATAATTAAACGGAACATAAAAATGTGGTAGAAAAAGATACCGGTGTACTGACAAAAATCCATAAGATCCTACAGGCCAAGAACCAAATATGATGATTTGTATCTCAGCCACGCTTTGATTGTAGCTCTTCATGTGGACATCTTGAATGATATGCCCTCACGTCCCAGCATCGGCTTGAGCGGCATTAGATACAAATATCCGAGGGCAATGATGTAATAGCCCTATTAAGTCACCACATGGAAAGCGATAAACTATGTGACCGTTATGTAGAAGAAACAAACGGCCCAAACGGGGAAATTATCAGTAGAATGGAGGTTCTTATTCAGAACACATTGATATATATGTACAGAGTGTGATATATATGTACAGAGTGTGATATATATGTACAGAGTGTGATATATATGTACAGAGTGCGAGCCTCCGAAAGGAAACGTCCACCAGCAGAATCTCACCATATACAGACAACAACTAAACGCAACATAAAAAGGTAGTCAAAAAAGATGTCGATGTACCGTCAAGAACTCATGTGACCCAAAAGGCTTTCTTCAGTTCTACTGCACGTAAAGGATATCATTCATGGGATGTCTTTTTTTTATAGAATTGCTTGAATTTCTCATTAACAATATATATGTGAAATTTGGTAATACCGTATTCCAACGGCGTAAATGTATCTCGATGAGAAAAAATTGTGTACCACTTTTGGCAGACCTATATCTGTTCTCGTATGAATACACCTATATGCATAATTGTCAGAGATAACCATTCCAAAGCAGGTTCCTTCTCATTCACCAAACAGTATATAGACAAGCTCCTAGCACTGCATACTCACTATATTTGCGAGACTGTGAGGCATATATTACCTCCTGGATTTGAAAGATAACCAAATGGAATATCATATCTGGGTCTGTACAAGAATGACCAGGGTTTTCTCTCACGACAAGAGAGACAATTTTGATATAGTTAACTGTCAATATCTGGATAGCACTATTTCAGAAGGGCGTGCATACGGCGTATACATATCTTGCTAGCATATATCATTTGCTAGATCATGTGTAGACTGTGACGAGTTCACACTTCCATGGTGTTCAAATGAACAGTCACAATCAAAGAGTGACGATGATACACACTGTAAAAAAATATGTGTTTTTATTATTTGTGTTTTATACACATTTGGAATGCCGGGTCTGGCGCTTGCTATCATGAAGATATATTTTGCCGAGCAGTCGCAGTGTAAAGACTCATCACACGGAAGTCAACTATACATATATTCCAACATATGTGATCCATCCTATATCAGAGAAACGAAAGCATCTCTCCTACGTCATGTTGGAATAGGAGGATTGTCTAAGAAACTAATCTCCTAAATCCATTCTCCACATCACAACATTTCCACAATCCTTAACTTTCTCATATATCTCGTAGTATATGTAGAGAACGAACGAGGTGAATCAAGTTCACTCTTCACTGAACCTGCATCAGTAAGTCTTTAAATGAGATACTCCTCCACCCCATAATCACTGAATTATCAGAATTCGAAGAAAGTCAGTCTAGAGAGTTAACCCTCTTCATCCTACCCCAACACAAGCGACGACAGACCGGATGTATTGCGCGGAGGTTTGACCCTGCCAAATCACAGATGATGCCCCGGCGGCGGTTATGTTATCCGGACAGTAAATGGATTACAAAGACATCAAACGGAGCAGGCAAAACGTCAAACCTAACTTTGTACGTAGAGATTGAACGATTCTCATTCTCACTAAAGAAGACAAATGTGATCCCATGTCTTCGCAAGTAAATATCGCAATGCAGGGAAACCGATAACTTCCCCTTTGAGGATACGTACTCCCCGAGGTAGTAAATACGAGCAGTGATGAATTTCGGAGAAGTGAAAAAAATATATATTCAAATACCAACTCATAGATTCAACCAGATTGATAATCGGATTTTCCCGCAAATTTCATGAAAGGAGTCTATAACGGGAATCCCTACAGCTCTTAGAATTTAAATCTCACCAGCATCTCGATGTATATAGACGTGATTAGTACACTAGGTCGACTCATCTTCACAAAATTAACAACATCTACCGAACATTCCCACTGTACTTGCAGCCTTTTCAATGCCATTGGGAAGACAAGAAATGTGAATTACGTCGACGAAGAAACTTTTCCAGAAGTTATGCATATCGTATCATATGAATAACGATCATACCCGCTTGAAATGGACTCCCTGGGTCATATTTTTTTACGCGTAAAAATCTCTTTCTTCTTCTAATCATACGGATATCCTGAAACATTGTATAACACGAAAACATGGTAAATTCTATAAGTATAATAACTTTTCACTCGTACACATGTTGCCATTATTGTCTGTACTTTATATTACTAGCCCAAGATAGACTATCCTACACTATCGTTACTGTACATTTTACTTACAATCAATGTCATAATAATTGTTATGTTTATGGTTGAGTTTCCAACTAATTCAGACGCTGTCAGAGCACAATAATTGTCGGAAATCTATTTCGATACTAAAGAGTTCGTCACGTTGGCAGTAATCTCAAAGTTACATACTATACTAAAGAAACGCGGATATAACGTCACCTTGCCTCATTAGACAGTGGTTAAGCAATCAAAATAATCAATACTAAAGCCGATAAAAGAGGAATAACGTGATAACTACCGATAGTCTATGGGAAACAGATCTCGCCTGTCTGTAATATAGCAAAATATAACCACATGGATAAAATTCCTTCTTGTAGCTATTGATGCATTCTTACAACACAGATTCCACAAATCAACCAGAGTGTGTTTGGGGAAGACGACAGATTTGTTTTCTCTCATTCGAGAAACAGGGTGGAAATATCAATAGATGAACGAAAGCGTATTCGAAGTAAAATGCGTTGAATATTACGCCACACAAAATTAGGTTAATGCGAATTGTCACCATCAAAAATATATCATATAGATACTCAATCAAATTAAAATTAGATCCTATCTGTTCCTCCATTGGATATACAGCGATATATCCAAATGGGGGGGGGGGCACATAGGATATAATTTTAATTAGATTGATAGATACTATACTCATAAACATACCATTATATAGATCTGTTGCGAGATTTTTTACACATTTATACTCGCCGATCGCTGGATCAGAGCGCCCCAGTAAATGTTGACAAACACAACGACCCGCTAGTATGGAACGAGTTATATATAGATACGACGAAGAAACCTTAGATGACGAGTTGGTCAAAACACCAGTATAAATTCCGAGTAGGCGATACTGTGTGAATTTTGCATGTGCGATACAGACTCAATTGCGTTCATCTATCCATCTTTGTTTTGCGTTCTATTTCCGTCCGCGTTCATTTGAAACGCTTTAGAACCGAAACGATGAAAGAGAAGAATGGAAAGGACCGAATTAAAAACTGAACGGAACAAAACATGAATGAAGACAGAAGACCGTTGAACGATGAACTAAGACCGATAAACGAAGAACGCTGAATGATGACCGAAGAACGATGAATGAAGACCGATGAACGAAGACTGATGACCTTTGACCGAACTGATAGAAAACTATATACGATATTACTTGGCCTAGTTCTCGTAAATGTTTGATGCATGTATTCTATAGTAAACAATTTGTGGATCATTGTGAGAACAGTACCGGACGTAGGCACTAATATTGAAATCGCGTGGGATATAACGTAAGTAGTATAGAGCAAGCAAAAAAGGTAACATTTTGCCAGGGGAGGTAACTCTTGATTCCGATAGGGGGCGCCACCAGCTCAAGGTTATAGATTGCATCAGTATTGGCTGTGTGCCAAGTTTTGACCACTATAGGTCTGGCAACCTTTGACCTTGTATTGCTCCGCGGTGATGCGGTCATGTCTGGCGGTGATGCGGTCGCGGAAAAAAACTTCCGCGGAGAAAAAGTAGTCCCCAGACTTCAAATACGCTGCATGGTCCGATTGGGTCGTATGAGGTATCAATGTGAAGCACTCGTGAAGGCGCATCTGATGGGCTGGGTGCGGGGTTGAAATATCGTCATTCTGCGCATGCGCGGTGGACAAAGGGTATGGAAATATACGTTTTGGGATCTAGGTGGACCACTAATGGTCCAATGGAGTTGAGTGAGGTATCAATGTGAAGCCTATGTGAGGGGGCATCCGATGGGGTGGGTCTGGGGTTGGAATATCGTCATTCTGCGCATGCGAAGTAGACCAAGGGTATGGAAATAGACGTTTTGGGATCTAGGGGAGCCACTATTGGTCCGATTGGGTCGAGTGAGGTATCAATGTGAAACCTATGTGAAGGGGCATCCGATGGGCTGGGTGCGAGGTTGAAATATCGGCATTCTGCGCATGCGCAGTAGACAAAGGGCATGGAAATAGACGTTTTCGGGTCTTTGTAGGCCACTAGTGGTCCTATGGACTCGTATGAGGTATTAATGTGAAGCCTATGTGAGGGGGCATCCGCCTGGACTAGCGTCTCGGCCGTTGTCAACATTCTGCGCATGCGCAGACATGGAATTGTGGGAAAAGGGTATGGAGATAGACGTTTTGGGATCTAGGTAAGCCCCTAGTGGGCCGATTGGGTCAAGCGAGGTATCAATGTGAAGCCTATGCGAGGGGGCATCTGCTTGGACTAGTGTCTCGGTCGTTGTCAACATTCTGCGCATGCGCAGACAGGGAATTGTGGGAAAAGGGTATGGAAATAGACGTTTTGGGGTCTAGGTGGGCCACTCGTGGTCCGATGGAGTCGTATGAGGTATCCATGTGAAGCATTCGTGAAGGAGCATCCGACGGGGTGGGTGACACGTGGAACTGACGTCATTCTGCGCATGCGCAGTAGACCAAGGGTATGAAAATAGACGTTTTGGGATCTAGGGAAGCCCCTAGTGGGCCGATTGGGTCGAGTGAGGTATCCATGTGAAGCTTATGTGGGGGAGCATCCGCTTGGACTAGCGTCTGGTCCGTGTTTGACATTCTGCGCATGCGCAGACAGGGAATTGTGGGGAAAGGGTATGGAAATAGACGTTTTCGGGTATAGATGGGCTACTATGGGTCCGATGGAGTCGTATGAGGTCTTATTTTGAAGCTCTCGTGAAGGGGCAGCCGCCTGGACTAGTGTGTCGTCCGTGTTCAACATTTTGCGCATGCGAGGTGGACAAAGGGTATTGAAATAGACATTGTGGGGCCGACGCCTGGTTCATCCGTGTTCAAGAGTCTGCGCATGCGCAGTCTGGTCGTAATATAGAAATATACACATGGGAGTGTGTCTGGGGTACTCATTCCCTATGGGTCCATGGCTGTGGTTTGGTGGTGTGGGTTCTGCGCAAGTGTGTATCTGCGCATGCGCAGGCAGGCCGTAGTATGGAAATAGACATTTTGAGGCCGATATGGACCACTATTGGTCCGAAAGTGAGTTCTGCGCAAGTGTGTGTGACGTCACTTCAGGTTTCACTAAAACTACCTCCGAACACAGAAGAGTTCCAATTTTTCCTTACACCTTATGCATGTACTTTCAACATCCGGGTTTCCCACCGCCTATATGGAATGCATGTATCCCGTAGAGCTACGTATAGGCGCGGATGTGTGACAGGGTCTATAAAACACGGCCCTCTGGATCCCACACCTCCATTCCTATTGTTGCAGAGCCATGACGGAGACCTATCCCTATGCGACTCGCATTTTACAGCACGCGACCGTGGTTAATTCACTCACGGGTTACCGAGCAGTGGTTCGATCCATGTTAGCAGATGGCAGCGACAACGAGGGGCGACTCACCACTACTGGACTATGACAGCCATCCTTGATGCCCGGGCTATGGACCACGAGCCCCACGCCGGAACCAGCGACGGCTCGTTTGCCTCGTCATGGTTTTTGCCCTATTGACCCTGACGCTGTGACAATGACAACGACAGAAAAAGAACGGCTCTTTAGAGTCTCCACGCATGCGCTTATGTGCAACGGATATATACGAGGGTCAGTCACAGTGTGCGTCATTCACCGTTCGTCATTGGGTCAACCATGTCACCGAGAGACCTGACCATAAATACGAGAGACAGTCAAAGTATGTGTCATTCACCGTTCGTCATTGGGTCAACCATGTCACCAGTCCTACGAGCCATCCTTCCCCTAACACCCCAGGTGGGGTTATACGTCTATGAAGATAAAGTCACCCTCGTTGAAGACCGTGGAAATGTTTGCTGGTCGCGCGCTGAGACCGTATCGAATACGGTTACGCTACACCGGGACAGCTGGACCAAATTTAAACGGGTGTTGAGCGGTGAGCTCGACGGAAACCTCATCCACATAGACAATGCCATCTACATACACCGTGGACTCTTCTTCTCACGCCTGAGCAGTTACCAAGACCCTACGCGAGGCTTCATCCTAGACCTCGATCTGTGGACAGCCTTAGAGAAAGTGGTGCCTATTGTGGACCAGCTGTTTACACCGGACGAGCGGTCAGCTGATCAGTTGGGGTGGGCTCGTGCCCTGAGTGAAGCGGCAGCAGAACCCAATGAACAAATGACCAAACCTAGCAATGAACCAGACGACGATGCCATTGATTATCCGGCTACACTCAGTCAGCCCAGTGACAATTGCCTACATACAACGCAGGCCGGTACGGCATCGGAACCCAAATGAAAGCAGCCAGAAAGGAACTGTGACCTCAGCGCCAGATATTCACAGACAATATGGGGTGTACGTTTCAGGTGGCAAGCCCATAATGCACCATGTTCTGACGTCATAAACTTTTCTTCCCTATAAATACGAGAGACCGTCAAATCTGGTACCATTCACGAACTAACCATGACGGAGCATATAATACGGGCGTTTCTCAGCTTGACACCCGAGGTCTTCCTGCACGTCTATGCGGATAAGGTCGATATCATGGAGGAGGTGGGAGACATCTGTGATGCGGACCCTACACAACCGTGCCCGGCTCACATTCGTCTGTCCCGGGCGGGCTGGATCAAATTAAAACGGGTGTTGTCTGGTGAACTGGACGGCGACCTCATCTACTTGTGTCACGATGTGTACGTCCGACGCGGCCCCTTCTTTGCTCAATTGGCTCGACTAGATGGGGGTACTGTGCATTTACCCTTCACCCAGTTCTATGGTCTGCATTGGAAGATACCGTGGCAGATGTGGATCAAGTGCTTATCAAGTGGTCATCAGACGAGTTGGACTGGTCATTTACCATGGACAATGTGAATCCCAATGAACAAATTTCTACCAATGAACCGGACGACGAAGCCATTGATTATCCGGCTAGACTCTCTCAACCTAGGATATATACAATGGTGGTAGAACCCGAATATCAGACTTCGTTATAAATAAACCATACTCCCCGGTCCATTATCATTTTGTCACCATGAAGCGCTGGGAGAAGGTGTTGGATAACTTATACTACAGTCCCGACAGTCTGGCGGCCTATAGTGCATTGTCGGCTCTCTATCGAGCGGCCAAACCCCAGGGGATACAACGTGCCCAAGTCCGAGATTGGTTAAAAAAACAAGACACCTATACCTTACATCGAGCTGCCCGCCGCCATTTTCCACGGAACCGGGTCATCGTGGGAGGACTAGATGCCCAATGGCAAGCAGATTTGGTCGATATGAGCGCCTTTGCCAAACACAACGATGGGAATCGGTATATCTTGACGTGCATCGATATCCTATCAAAGTATGCGTGGGTGGTACCCATCCGGACGAAAACGGGGGCGAATCTCATAGCGGCGTTCAAGGACATCTTCAAGACCGGGCGCAAACCCTTGTATTTGCAAACCGACGAAGGCACGGAATTCCTCAACAGACCGTTCCAAGCCTTTCTCAAAAACAGAAGGTCTTCTCCTTTCACACCTACAACGAGACCAAGGCTTCTGTTGTGGAAAGGTTCAACAGGACATTCAAAGGCCGCATGTATAAATATTTCACCTATAAGAATACAAGGCGGTACATTGATGTTCTCCCGAAACTTGTCAGTGGTTACAATCGAGCCTATCACTGGAGTATACAGAGAGCCTCCATTACCGTGACCCAACGCAATGAAGCCCAAGTCCGGCGTGTCTTGTACCCCATACAATCGCAGCGAATGCCGGAGAAGAAGTTCAAAGTCGGGGACCCTGTACGGATCAGTAAATTCAAGGGCAAGTTCGAGAAAAGTTACTTGCCCAACTGGAGCGATCAGCACTTCCTGATTAAACGGCGCCTACCCCGACAGCGGCGAGTCTATGAACTGGAAGATCTTCAAGGGGAACCGTTGCTAGGGACGTTTTACGAGCTGGAATTACAACCTGTCGTAAAAACAAAGCAAGATTACTATACGGTGGAACGCATCCTAAAAACCGAACGTCGACGTGGCATCCAATTTTATTTCGTCAAATGGCAAGGCTGGCCCAGTTCCTACAATTCCTGGGTCGCGGCCAACCAGGTGAAACGACTATAAAACCAGACACCACCGCCATCATCCTGCATTCCACGTTCGACCTTGAACTCAGTGCAATCGTCTCTGAACACAGCGCCCCCCAAAACGCGCAAAGCACAAGTGGGCTTTGTAGTGGTATTGCTAACCCTGCTGAGTGTGTTGTACGGAGGTGTGTTTTACGACGTAGCCTATCTCAGCACTCTACTCATCCCACCAAAGACACAACCGCCAGCCGCCAGTCAAATCAGTCTACAGATAGCACCAGTCAATCCCGTGACCGAAACGAGCCCAGTCATCACCACCACCACACCCCGTGTACAGGCTACATCGAGTATAGAGTCAACACCTACACCAAGTGCACCCACTACGTCTGAAAATCCACCGGATTTCATCACTCACAGTGAACGCCCATCGACAACGGTACCAAAGCTCGACGCATCGACGACCGCAGTTCACTCGTACCAAATTTACAAGGGTGGGTTACCTCGACAGCGGATACACCTCCAACCATGGACCCTCGGTGGCAACACCCCTTCACCTGCGTCATCGCAGGACCGACGGGTTCCGGCAAAACGCACTTCGTCAGGAAGCTCCTCGAACACGCCGACAGCATGATTACTCTACCCATTGCCCGAGTCGTGTGGTGTTACGGAGAATGACAGGCGGCGTACGCAGCAATGCCCCACAACACGTTCGTGGAAGGGCTACCCAGCCTGGCCGATTTGGAACCGGACACCTTGGTGGTTCTGGATGATCTCATGGCGGAGACGGATGCGCGGATCACCCAACTCTTTACCAAAGGCAGCCATCATCGTCGTCTCAGCATCATCTACATTGTGCAGAATATGGATCGGAACATCAGCTTAAATGCCCACTACCTGGTGGTCTTCAAAAACCCGAGAGATACCACTCAAGTACTGCACCTGGCGAGACAGATGTACCCTGGACGCACTGCGTTTGCGTTGGAAGCCTTTAAATATCCGACAACCCCTCAGCACGGATATATGCTCTTCGACCTGAAGCAAGCCACCCCCGACCACCTTCGACTACGGACCGGTATCTTTCCCGGACAGACCCACCACGTGTACATGCAAAAATAATGTAAACACACCCACAGTGGTTCCCCCCAGCTGGGGTGTGTGTTTGATGTTGGGGATAATAAAAGAATTAATACCACATCATGGTTGATTTTTGTCTTTTTTCAATATTCACGATGTAGGTAGTTAAAAAGGGCAGGGTTGTGGGTTCTAGCATCAGTTGTACTTGATGTCTGCTCGAGTACGGAAGCATGCTCCGACGCTCCGGGTATTGAAGACGGCCCCACCCGAGTTGCTTCGAACCATTGTACGCGGCGCAGACCCTGCTCTCGTGTGCTGTCTGTGTGAAATTGGACTCAGTATCTTAAAAGGCAACGTACCACTGACTCCGGCTCAGAAGGCGAAGTTGGCCAAGCATAAGACAGGTCTGCGAACCTTAGTCCAGAAGCGAGTCTCTCAAACACAAAAGAAAAAGGTGTTACATAAAGGCGGCTTTCTCGGGGCCATTTTAGCACCGTTGGCGGCTTCCGTGTTGGGTCCAGTATTGGGTGGACTGTTCGGCCGACAATGAACCACACGAAAAAATGGCCCTCGTCGAACCTCGGCTCCTTCAAAACCTTCAGTCACCGTACCCCGTACCCTCTACGGTGAAGACGATAAACACACTCGATGAAGAGATGCGTCAGATCTTACAGCGACCGGGGTTAAGCGACAGTGAGAAAGTACAACAGTGCAATGGCACGCTTCAGCGGTACATGACGTTCATGGATCAATACGAAAACCCTCTCTACCCCAGCAGCACCACCACCACCACCAACCTCAGTACCGCCCCAACAGCCACCATTACCAGGGGTACCACCCACAGCCCCAGAGTGGGTCGAAGACGAAGTCCTGAAGAGTGTACCTGCATCGTTCAAGAAACAAGCTGGCCTGGTATTACAACGGATGAAACATTCCTAACATGACTTGGAATGATAAAGGTGAACTACTGGTACAGAATCAGGTGGTCCCCGGTACCCACATGACGGATTTAGTGAATGACCTGATGCGTCAACGCAGGTCGAACACGAATCCTCGAGGATGGGAGGTCTTCGCTCAAGGCTTGAAAGACATGCATGTACCACAAGAATTGGTGGAGAAACCCGACTCCACAACCTTCTTGGGAAACCGAGTGGGAACCGGAGTCTCCCCCCAAAACACCACCACGGCGGGCACCTACTTTTTCACCCTTTTTACCACGCCACCCCATGCAACCACCAAGATCTAAGTCACCGCGACCATCACGACGATTAGCGCCCAAGGGCTGGGAGAAGTATTAAAACCAACAGCAGCAGCAGGAAAGCTCAGTCGTCATGTTTTATCTCTACCCTACCCAGTAACAGCTCGGCTGATGTGTTTCCTGACAACACCTTGACCAAGTACGTGACCCAGTTACCGCAACCGTTGCATTTGCCTGGACGATGGGAATGTGGATATCCAATACCCTTACTCGTGGTACAACGTGCGAGGTGGTGAAGTGTGGTACGAGGTGACCTACGAAGGACAAGAAACCCGACTCACCCTACCCGAAGGCCAATACGATACTCCAAAGGAGTTCATGGGTGGGCTGAGAAGTCTGATGCATTATAAGTCTCTACGGGACGTCACGAATACTTCAGTCTCACTCTTAGCCCCAACGTGAGTGTCGAAATCAGTCCTACCCTACAGCAAATGCTGGGTTTCGATCTACAGGGATACGCTGGCCCCACCGGCGAAACAGGCCACATCCCGATGGACATGCGTGGTGGTATGTATGGCCTGTACATCTACTCACACGTGGTCGATGCACACATTGTTGGAGACAGCAACGTACCTCTACTACGCGTTTGCCCGGTGAAAGGCAAGTATGGAGCTCAAGTCACCCACAGTTTCAGGCACATCGTTTATCTACCGGTCAGTCAGACCGATATTAGCTCCATCGTCATCGATATAAGAGACGACACCGGTCAACCGATCGCATTCGAGCGTGGGAAAGTGGTGCTGACACTTCATTTCCGTCAAGTCCGAGCGGTTCACTTTGCATAATGAATGTGCCTTACGAGTGTGATGCACGCAGCTATATTACAACACATATAAGGGAAGTGGGAAGAGGTGCCGACATACTGACTGCGTCACATGACTTCACAGAATAGTCTTCTGGTTAACCTATTCTAAAGCACATACCAAGAATCTAACGATTCGTGATATGTGTTGTATCTCAGGTACGCTTTTATTGTACCTGTTCATGTGGCAAGTTGGATGATATGACCATACGGCCCCTAGCACCGGCATAAGCGGTATTAGATACAAATCTGGAGAGCTATGATGGAAATGCTCTGACAACTCCTATACTGGTAATTGGTGGGCTGTTTCGCCGTGACAACTCGTACATTGGAGATTGGTGAGCTGTATCGTCGTCAGATGTAAGTGACGGCATTTAACACAAAAGACTACTCTGTAAGTCCCGATGTCGACCCAGCATCAACTTCCCACAAATGCCAACATATATCAAAGGCCAAAAGGTCTGTACAGGGGGACTATTATGCCCAACAGGCCGGGGGTAGCTTCCGGGTCTTTGCAGGTACACGCATGCAACGAGGACACGGGCTGGGGAAGATACTCGGGAGCATCGTCAAAACATTCCTGCCCTTGGTGACGCGTGGGGTCAAAGCGATCAGCAAACAAGCGGTACGCAGTGGACTGCAAGTAGCGGGTGATGTCTTGGGCGGTGCGGCACCCAAAGAAGCACTGAAACGCCGAGCCAAAGAAGCAGGAGGCGTCTTGGTCGCCAAAGCACAACGCACCGTAGGGAATAAAAGACCCGCGCCACCGAGACCACGCACCAGTCGACGACCGACCCAGCGACGACGCACATCGAAGACCCAGGATATCTTTTCTTAAACATGGCTTCATCCACGCCGAGTCGTGTCCTTCTACCAACAGTGAATTTGATTTATGGACCGTCCCACCTACTCAGACCAGTGCCGAAGATGGCCAATGGGTGGAACATCTTCCCCTTTCCAGCATTACAGACACAGGCCCCATTGAATTCACCATCACCAACGCAGATACGACCTACCTGGATTTAGCCCATACGTACCTATATGTGAAAGCTAAAATCACCAATAAAGATAGGTCTGTCCTCAAAGCAGATGCACCCGTGGGTCCAGTGAATCTCTGGCTTCATTCGCTATTCCAGCAAGTGGATATAGCCCTCAGTGATAAACTGGTGAGCGCCTCAACGAACACGTACCCGTACCGAGTCTACATCGAAACACTGTTATCCTACGGGCGTGACGCTAAAAAGTCGTATTTGACAGCCCAGTTGTTCTACCGAGATACCCCAGGCAATATGGAAGCGAGTCCCGATAATGACGGCTATACGGAGAGAGTGGATGTCATAGCAGAGAGTCACTCGGTCGATATGATGGGACGTCTGCATGCGGACTTATTCATGCAGGACCGATACCTCTTAAATGGAGTACCTGTCAAAATACGACTAGTGCGCGCAACGCCTGCGTTTGCCTTGATGGCCCCGAGTGAGGACCTCGAGTATAACATTGTCATCCAAGAGGCCAGTCTGTTTGTACGCAAAGTGAAACCGAGCCCAGGTGTACAGTTGGGGCACATCAGAGCCTTGGAGAAAAAACCAGCCCAGTACCCGATTCGACGAGTACAGACCAATGTCTTTTCCGTCCCTAAAGGGAATACGATTGTCAATCAAGAAAACCTGTTCCTGGGGGATTTGCCCAAGCGTTTAACCCTAGCTTGTGTGGAGAACGTCAGTTATAATGGGACTCTCTCGAGGAATCCGTTCAACCTAAAAGCGTTCAACATCAATTTCGTGGCCCTGCATATGGATGGCCAACAGGTACCGGCACGGCCCTTACAACCTAACTTCGGGACGGCCAATTACATCCGGAGCTATCTGAACCTCTTCACAGCAACTGGCCAAATCAACCAAGACGAGGGAAATATGATCAGTCGAGACGATTTCGGCAAAGGATACACATTGTTCTGTTTCGATCTGACCTCCACCTTAGACAACGATCATCAACTGAGTCTCGTCAAGAAAGGCAACTTACGCTTGGAACTACATTTCGGGACACCTTTACCGAAAACCATCAATGTGATTTGCTACGCTGAGTTTGACAACATTATTCAAATCGATAAAAGCCGTAACGTCCTGTGTGACTTTGCCACCTAACATGGATACAGACCAGATACGCACCGTGCTGGAGAATGACCCAGGGACACGCATGGTCTTTCAAGGAGTGTTCGCCCGAGATGTGTTCCCATTAGACCGTGTATATCCTGCTGCTTACGTCCTGAATACACACCCGATGAATCGGCCCGGTCAACACTGGGTGGCCGTGTACTTGACAGAAGAGCAGGGCGAATACTTTGACCCGTACGGCCTACCACCCCTCCATCCCGGTTTAACAGACTTCATGGATCAAGGCACAGAGACGTGGTGTTGGAATACCAAAACGTTGCAAAGCCTGACCAGTAGTGTGTGCGGACAATATTGCTTGTTTTACCTGTACCATCGATGTCGGGACATTCCATGCAGACGATCGTCCACATGTTTGACGAGTACCCCAAGGCCGAGGACCGAGATGTACTCGTATATGACTGGGCTGCCGTTCATTTCAATGTACAAGTCTCGTTCTGGGCTTAAATTGTTTCACGTAAAGGCCCCTGTTCTGGGCTTCAGTTTTTTTCACGTGGTTGTTCTCACATTGTTGTTGTTCACTGAATAAAAAAAAATGAGATCTCAAAACTCTGTCGTGTGTGTTTTCTGTGTGAGCATAATGCCCCATGTGGGACATGTGGGGATTCAGTTCATGAATGGGCTTAGAAAAATAGCCAATCAGTGGCCTAGGATGGGATCAAATGTAACCCATCAATGCCTAGAAAACAATGCAAGAGCACTGCAGTAAAATAGAGAGCCAATGAAATCAATCCACAGACCAAGTACATGTGTTGGTCTAGGTTAAGAGTGGGCATTACGGGATACATGCATTCCATACAGGCGGTGGGAAACCCGGATGTTGAAAGTACATATATAAGGTCTAAGGAAAAATTGGAACTCTTCCCCACAATTCCCTGTCTGCGCATGCGCAGAATGTTGACAACGACCGAGACACTAGTCCAGGCAGAGGCCCCCTCACATAGGCTTCACACTGATACCTCACTTGACCCAATCGGCCCACTAGGGGCTTACCTAGATCCCAAAACGTCTATCTCCATACCCTTTTCCCACAATTCCCTGTCTGTGCATGCGCAGAATGTTGACAACGGCCGAGACACTAGTCCAGGCGGATGCCCCCTCACATAGGCTTCACATTGATACCTCACTCAACTCCATTGGACCATTAGTGGTCCACCTAGACCCCAAAACGTCTATTTCCATGCCCTTTGTCCACCGCGCATGCGCAGAATGACGATATTTCAGCCCCACACCCAGCCCATCAGATGCGCCTTCACGAATGCTTCACATTGATACCTCATACGACCCAATCGGACCATGCAGCGTATTTGAAGTCTGGGGACTACTTTTTCTCCGCAGAAGCTTTTTTCCGCGACCGCATCACCGCCAGACATGACCGCATCACCGCGGAGGAATACAAGGTCAAAGGTTGCCGGACCTATAGTGGTCAAAACTTGGCACACAGCCAATACTGATGCAATCCATAACCTTGAGATGGTGGCGCCCCCTGTCGGATGCAAGAGTTACTTCCCCCGGCAAAATGTTACCTTTTTTGCTTGCTCTATACCACACCCTGCATACCAAACGGCTGCTCCAACTTCCGCCGGAGAGTGAACTTCCGCCGGAGGGAAATTACAAATTTGAGAAGCTAATTAAGTTCAGATTTTTCATTTTTTTTTGTGGTTTTCACCTATTTACTACTCGAAAATTTAATGAGAAAATGTTCTCAAGAGGACGTGTGAGCAGTTCGTGTGAAATTTTCAACTCGTCCTTGTATTATTATTTAATGACAATTCATTTTATCTGACATTAATAGCTATATTGCCACATAGCAGTGATTAGACGTTTAAAAAATCATCTATCTTTGTATCCTCGCCTAATAAGTTATAGATATATGAAGAATAGTTCCTTAACAGCAGGCTGATAGCTTGTAGTTTCAAATAGTTCAATCTACTTCGGTCAATGTTAGTTTTTCTAGCTCATGCATGTTCGTATATGGTACAAATACCGCCCGAGGAGCATGTCTCGAAGATATGAATACCGCCGGAGGATCTAATCTCTGATTGCGTTTGTCTATGTACACGATCAAGCCACTTTACTATATGTTAACCATCCAGACATAGCCATGATCATTACTAATTTTATCCTCGACATTTACGCCCCATCGTGCCAACTCGTGTATTGGCCTAGGTGTTCTCGTCAGCATTGTAATTTTCCGGTCTCTTTGGCGAATCATTCTCCCCTGTGTCAGAGTTTGTAACCCCCTAAACTGTCGGTGAAACAACCAAATTTCTGACAGTATGAGGTATACAATCTGACGCCGTGAGAATGTTACGAATGTGTATCCGTCAGATACAGTCTAGGTATCGGATAACCCTCAAACACTTTGAGAGCATTTATTTAGAGCACCATTAAGCGTTTCTGAACAAGAAGTACCGTAATAGATAACCATTTCTGAGTTTATTGAGTTGTTTAAACTACACGATTTATGGAAAAATTAGGTAATAAAGATAGGATTTGGTTAGACCCTACCAACGACTGTGAATAGATTGGGTCTGATTTTAGTTAGACTGGGGGCCGGCTACGCCCCGGAAGCTCTGGGGTTCTAGACGGCCGGAGACGCATTCTGACCAATTTCCGATGGATAAAATCGCAAATCATCTCTCAGTTATCGCTCGTATTTTGTTAGTTTTTGTGCTTTTCTGTGAGGGTTCCTGAAATTGTTTTTGAAAATCTAAACGTGAAATGGTGCGTTCTGGCATTTTGACAGCTATTTCCCACTTTCGAGAACTGTATGTTTTAGACTGATGTACAACAAAAAGTAGAAAGGTTTTTGAAATGGAATTAATCACTTTTTATGGTCCCTCCTGAGATGTTTATACTTATATTCAGTAAAGAGTGTCCTGTTGCATTTTGACGGAATATTTGGATTTAGAAGAACTTTTGTAGGGTGAACTAACGGAACTAACTTTCTCCCCTCTAGTAGGTCGGGGATATTCTTAAATCTAGATTTAAAATTGTGCTTTCTAGACAGTGCAGCCTATTTTCGACTCGTTTTGGATTAAGGTACAGGGGCGTCGAACGCAAATACAAAGTGGTACGGCCACTATCATAACACTTTAGGCGAGCGTCCAGGGGCCGCCGGAAGCTTAATCACAAGGTCGGGTACGGACCGGGAAAGGTAGAATGCACCCAGAAACAACCTAGCGTGTATGACAAATTGGACAAACGAGCAACGAATTCGTATGAAGAAAACTAATTTTTTGTTTCGTTGATAAAATAACGTGAATATCAAACGGCATCATGCATATGAACGTACATGTTACTATTCACGATCGGTGCTCAGAGCCGCTAACAAATTCACTGGCGCTCTGGACCGATCAAAGTCTTCTTCAACTTGGAAACTATCAAAACTGCTTAGTTCGTTTGCTTTTCATTTTGTGTTTATTTCTTTCTTTCTTCGTTTTTTGTTTTTGTTTTTTCTTTCTTTCATATTTTTGTTTATTGCGCAAAAGTGGTACGGTCATGGCTTCCGACGCCCTTGAGGTAAAAGGTTGTTCAATCCGGAACTAAGTCCCGACTGTTATGTTTTTGATTGCATGGCCTGTCCATTTCTTAAAACTTTAAGATATCCAACACTTTCGGTTCAGCCTTCACGTTTTATTTTTGAGAACTTCATAAGACTTATACAGACGGACAACCTAGAAAATTGTCGAATTTACAAATGCAAAACGCTGCGTTCTGCTGCATTCTGATAATAGTAGGCCTTTTACCGCATTGCATGTCATTCTCTCTGAAAAATTCTTAAAACTTTAGTGTAGTGTTCATTTATTTTTTTTCTGCTCAAATTATTGGGGGGCTTCATATTTGCATATTTGATGTAGTTTTTCTAAGAAAGGTTCCTAGATTCGGCTTCTAATGGATGTAATTGTCTATGTAGAATTATCCCGTTCTCAAAAACACGTCAGCTAGTTAAATAAACGTACCGTCTAACGATTGAGACAATGTGATATTGTTGATAGGGTATGGTTCTGACATATCAACGTAAAAATCAACAAGTTGTCCTACCATTTTTCACGCTCTTCCCTCCGGCGGAAGTTCACCCTCAGGCGGAAGTTGGAGCAGCCGTTTGGTATGCAGGGTGTGTTCGTATGCGTTGTTGACGCTCTGATGAAGACTATACGTTACGGTCGTAGATCTAGTCGTAGTAACTTTAAAACTGGTTATTTGAATGCAAGTTGGTTAAGGTAGAAAAAATATATAGTTTGTGCCAATCGTTTACGCTGGCAGCTTCCAATTACACAATGCAAAAAATATGTTTAAGAACCGCCCACTTTTGATTTGGGGGGGGGGATATGTTTGCCCCCCCCCCCACTTTTCGGCACTTCTAACTGATCATGTCCCCACATAAAAATTACAGATAGAGTGCCAGGACATGTAGTGGTGTGTTACAGGCCTGTTTTGTTTTTTGTTAAACCAGGAATTCAAATGGAGTCGGGCATTCTTCAATATCGATGCGTGTTTATGCGAAACAAATGTGAAAATAGAACCATAAATCTTTATACATTATGTTCAGATTTATTTCCGATAAAACGCATCTCCGGCAACCTGAGACCCCAGAGCTTCCATGGCCTAGGCGTCCCTTCGACCCTCACCTGTCAGGCTGCGAAGATCGCTTATTTGAATCGGTATCATATTGGTTCTAATGTTCCATGATGTAAAGGTCATCGTTTTTTTTATGTGTGTTTTTATGTGTTAAATATAACTAGAAAGTCCGGCCGGTTATCCGGCCGCAGCGCGCGCGCGCGCGGGTTCTCCGGAAGTGCGCGGCATCACCGGAAGTGCGCGGGTGAATGTCGGGTCAAAAGGTCACATCCAGGTCAAAAGGTCTCCCTTTCGGCAATGTTCGGCAACAATGTTGCGGCATCGATATACAGAGCTTGAACCCAAAAAGGGGATTGTAAATTAATCTGGGAAGGATGCGCAGGTCCATTTGCTGAGATCTGGGACTCAGGCGACCCCTGGACCCTCGCCTGTTTGACTGTGAGGATTTCCTTGTTTTATCTTTGTGTGAATGAATCGTATCGATAGGCATATTGGTTTCCCTTCCAAGAACTAAAAGTCATCGTTTTGTATGTTTTAAATATAATTAGAAAGTCAAATGGATGCAGCCAAATAGTAGTGTCTACGGATTTCAAGTACTGTTTTCCAGGGAGGTAACTCTTGGTTCCTTTTTTTCCGCCAGGGGGCGCTCTTGTAGGTATGACGTCACTTCAGGTCTGGGTGAATGGAGCGTGAACTGGGAACATGATAGGATATGTACTGACCTGTCTGTGGGGTTTTTCCTCAATGTCGTTCACCTCCGTGTCTCTTCGGGGACGTCCGTGTCTTTTCGGTGAGGTCCGTGGGAACATGATAGGCCATGTACTGTCTGTGAGGGTTTTCCCGCCAGAATTTCGCTGTCGTCTGCTTGGGGTTGTCACGTGCCGAACACCTGGCTCCCCGAATAGCAACAATGTTGCACGTTCGCTACAATGTTGCGGCGACCGTGAACATCTGGTCTGGCGTCTGCGTGAGTGAGCTCACGTGCCCAACACCTGGCTCCCCGAGATCAAGGCATGTCCAGACTTGTTCTGGGTTGTGCAGTTCTGCCATGCAGAGGACCGGGTACTAGGAATGCATATTAAATCTATAGACAAAGTGTATGGAAATAGACGTTTTGGGGTCTAGGTGGGCCACTAGTGGGTCGATGGAGTCGTATGAGGTATCAATGTGAAGCATTCGTGAAGGCGCATCCGATGGGTTGGGTGTGGGGTTGAAATATCGTCATTCTGCGCATGCGCGGTAGACAAAGGGTATGGAAATAGACGTTTTGGGGTCTAGGTGGGCCACTTGTGGGTCGATGGAGTCGTATGAGGTATCAATGTGGAGCCTATGTGAGGGGGCATCCGACGGGCTGGGTGTAGGGTTGAAATATCGTCATTCTGCGCATGCGCGGTAGACAAAGGGTATGGAAATAGCCGTTTTGGGGTCTAGGTGGGCCACTAATGGTCCGATGGAGTTGAGTGAGGTATCAATGTGAAGCATATGTGAGGGGGCATCCGATTGTACCAGTGTGTCGTTTCCATTCTGCGCATGCGCAGACAGGGAATTATGGGAAAAGGGTATGGAAATAGACGTGTTGGGGTCTAGGTAGGCCCCTAATGGTCTGATGGGGTCGAGTGAGGTATCCCTGTGAAGCAGTCGTGAGGGAGTATCCAACGGGCCGGCTGTGACGTGGAACTGACGTCATTCTGCGCATGCGCAGTAGACCAAGACTATGGAAATAGACATTTTGGCACCGACATGGGTCACTATGGGTCCGATGGAGTCGTCTGAGGTCTTATTGTGTAGCTCTCGTGAAGCAGCATCCGACTGTGCTCATGGTTCGTCCGTGTTCAAGAGTCTGCGCATGCGCAGTCTGGTCGTAGTATAGAAAGCAGGCATGTTGTGGGATGCGTGGGAGTGTGTTTGACCCACCACTAGGGGTCCGTGGTTGTGGTTGGCTGGGTTCTGCGCACAGACGTCACTTCCGGTGTGTACTACCTTCGAACACAGAAGAGTTCCAATGTTCCCCTTAGACATAGGGTCCGGATATTCAACCTCCGGGTGTTCCCCGGCCCGGCCCGGCCCGCCCCGCCCCGCCCCGTCCCGACCCGACCCGCCTCGGTCGCTCCGGCCGCAGCGCGCGCGCGCGCGGGTTCTCCGGAAGTGCGCGGCATCACCGGAAGTGCGCGGGTGAATGTCGGGTCAAAAGGTCACATCCAGGTCAAAAGGTCTCCCTTTCGGCAATGTTCGGCAACAATGTTGCGGCATCGATATACAGAGCTTGAACCCAAAAAGGGGATTGTAAATTAACCTGGGAAGGATCGGCAGGTCCATTTGCACCAATCAGCGGTCGAGAAAAAGAGCCAATGAGCGATCGAGAAAAGAACCAATGGACGGGTACTAGAATTTCGCTCAGGTCTGCGCCTACATCCGGGTACTAGGATGCTTTCGCCTGCGCCCGCGCCTACATTCGGGTACTTCTATGTAGGTGTATAAAAGTGGAAATTTTTAGGGCATTGCTGCATTCATTGGCCTGTTTGACCTGACCAGCCTGAGCCTGCCTGACCAGCCTCAGCCTATCTCTCGAGAGGAGCTATTTGTCTGAGCCTCACCAGCCTGAGCCTGCCTCACCGGAGCTATACCATGAGACGTGGAGAAGATTTTCCAGGGGATCCAGGAGCGCCTCCGGCGCTGTAATCTTTGTTGTTGTTGCTCTCTTTTTGCACTAACCCATCAGAATAGTAAGTATCACAGACTACACTCGTAGAGCTACGTCTAGGCGCGCATGTGTGACATGGTCTATAAAACACGTCCCTCTAGATCCCACACCTTCATTTCTACGGCTGCAGAGCCATGACGGAAATCCAGCCCTATGCGACTCGCATTTTACAGCTTGTCACCGTGGTTAATTCACTCACGGGTTACCGAGCAGTGGTTCGGTCCAGGTTTGCAGATGGCGACGACAACGAGGGGCGACGCCAGATCCTGAAAGAGTTCACAGAAGCGGTCCTCGACAGAGTGCACACGATGGAGAGGTGTGCTATCACCCACCACTACTGGACTATGACAGCCATCCTTGGTGCCCGGATTATGGATCACGAGCGCTCACGCCGGAACCAGCGACGGCTCGTTGGCCTAGTAATGGTCTGTGTCCTATTGACCCTGACGCTGTGGCATTGACAGTTGGACCTGACCATAAATACGAGGGTCAGACAGAGTGTGTGTCATTCACCGTTCGTCATTGGGTCAAGCATGTCACCAGTCCTACGAGCCATCCTTCCCCTTACACCGCGGGTGGGGTTACACGTCTATGAAGATAAAGTCACCCTCGTGGAAGACCGTGGAGATGTTTGCTGGTCGCGCGCTGAGACCGTGTCGAATACGGTTACGCTACACCGTGACGGCTGGACCAAATTTAAACGGGTGTTGAGTGGTGAGCTCGACGGAAACCTCATCCACATAGACAATGCCATCTACGTATACCGTGGACCCTTCTTCCGACGCCTGGGTCGTTACCAAGACCCTACGCGAGGCTTCACCCTAGACCCCGATCTGTGGACAGCCTTCGAGAGAGTGGTGCCTATTGTGGACCAGCTGTTTACACCGGACGAGCGGTCAGCTGTTCAGTTGGAGTGGGCTTGTGCCCTGAGTGAAGCGGCGGCAGAACCCAATGAAAAATTTACCAAACCTAGCAATGAAGCGGAGGCAGACGATGATGCCATTGATTATCCGGCTAGACTCAGTCAGCCCAGTGACATGACCACCCGATCCTTTGATCTCACGGGGTTCTCCCTATAAATACGAGAGACAGTCAAATCTTGTACCATTCACCTACTGACCATGACGGAAACAAGACACCTATACCTTACATCGAGCTGCCCGTCGCCATTTTCTACGGAACCGGGTCATCGGGGAGGACTAGATGTCCAATGGCAAGCGGATTTGGTCGATATGAGCGCCTTTGCCAAACACAACGATGGGAATCGGTATATCTTGACGTGCATCGATATCCTGTCGAAGTATGCGTGGGTGGTACCCATCCGGACGAACACGGGGGAGAATCTCATAGCGGCGTTCAAGGATATCTTCAAGACCGGGCGCAAACCCATGTATTTGCAAACCGACGAAGGCACGAAATTCCTCAACAGACCGTTCCAACAGTTTCTGAAAGCCCAGAAGGTGTTTTTCTTCCATACGTAAAACGAGACCAAGGCTTCCGTGGTGGAAAGGTTCAACAGGACATTCAAAGGCCGCATGTATAAATATTTCACCTATAAGAATACAAGGCGGTAAATCGATGTTCTCCCGAAGCTTGTGAGTGGTTACAATCGAGCCTATCACCGGAGTATAGAGAGAGCCCCCATTACCGTGACCCAACGCAATGAAGCCCAAGTCCGGCGTGTCTTGTACCCCAGGCAATCGCAGCGAACGACGAAGGAGGTGTACAAGGTCGGAGACACTGTACGGATCAGTAAAGTCAAAGGTCAATTTGAGAAAATTTACTTGCCCAACTGGAGCGATGAGCACTTCCTGATTAAACGGCGCCTACCCCGACAGCAGCGAGTCTATGAACTGGAAGATCTTCAAGGGGAACCGTTGCTAGGGACGTTTTACTAGATGGAATTACAGCCTGTCGTAAAAACACAGCAAGACTACTACACGGTGGAGCAGATTTTGAAAACGGAACATCGGCGTGGTAAACCGTTTCATTTCGTCAAATGGCAAGGCTGGCCCAGTTCCTTCAATTCCTGGGTCGCTGCCAACCAGGTGAAACGACTATAAAGCCAGACACCACTACCGTCATCCTTCGTTCCACGTTCGACCGCGGTGCTATGGACAAACAACAGCTGCCTCTGAACACAGCGTCTCCCAGAACGCGCAAAGCGCAAGTGGGCTTTGTGGTGATAGTGCTAACCCTGCTGAGTGTGTTGTACGGAGGTGTGTTTTACGACGTAGCCTATGTCAGCACGCTACTTAACCAACTGGGAACACCAGCCACCAGTCAAACCAGTCTACAGATAGCACCAGTCAACCTCGTATCGAGCCTAGTCATCACCACCACCACACCCCGTGTACAAGCCACATCGAGCTCCACACCAAGTATACAGTCCACACCTACACCAAGTACACCCACTACGTCTGAAAACCCACCGGATTTCATCCCTCACAGTGAACAGACGACGACCGACGTTGTACCCACCACCATCATCCCTCACAGTGAACAGACAACGACGACCGACGTTGTACCCACCACCACCACTCCAGTTCACTCGTACCAAATTTACAAGAGCGGGTTACCACGACAACGGATACACCTCGAACCATGGACCCTCGTTGGCAGCATCCCTTCACTTGCGTCATCGCAGGACCGACGGGTTCCGGCAAAACGCACTTCGTCAGGAAGCTCCTTCAACACGCCGACAGCATGATCACCCCACCCATTGCCCGAGTCGTGTGGTGTTACGGAGAATGGCAGGCAGCGAATGCAGCAATGCCCCACATCACGTTCGTGGAAGGCCTACCCAACCTGGCCGATTTGGAACCGGACACCTTGGTGGTTCTGGATGATCTCATGGCGGAGACGGATGCGCGGGTCACCCAACTGTTTACCAAAGACAGCCATCATCGACGGCTCAGCATCATCTACATTGTGCAGAATCTGTTCAGTAAAAACAAAAAACATCGGAACATCAACTTAAATGCCCACTACCTGGTGGTCTTCAAAAACCCGAGAGATACTACTCAACTGCTGCACCTGGCGAGACAGATGTATCCCGGCCGCACACCGTTTGCGTTGGAAGCCTTTAAAGATGCCACAACCCCTCAGCACGGGTATATGCTCTTCGACCTCAAGCAAGCCACCCCCGACCACCTTCAACTACGGACCGGCATCTTTCCCGGAGAGACCCACCACGTGTACATGGAAAAATAATGTAAACACACCCACAGTGGCTCCCCCAGCTGGAGTGTGTGTTTGATGATGGGAATAATAAAAAGAATTAATACCACAGCATGGTTGACTTTGTCTCTGTTCTCTGAAGTAGATAAAAAGAGCAGAGTTGTGAGTTCTAGCATTAGTTGTACATGATGTCTGCGCGAGTACGGAAGCACGCTCCGACGCTCCGTGTATTGAAGATGGCCCCACCCGAGTTGGTCCGAACCATTGTACGCGGTGCGGACCCTGACCTTGTACGCTGCCTGTGCGAAATCGGGTACAACCTGTTAAAAGGCAACGTACCACTCACTCCGGCTCAGAAGACCAAGCATAAGACAGATCTCCGAACCCTAGGGCTCAGTCCATAGTTGCGGATTTTTGGTCCCCCTCAAAATCTTTGAAGTTAATATTCCACCAGGTTTGACCCCATGAGAATTTTTGTTGGCTTTTTGTTTATTGATATTTGTAATATCATTCAGTTGACTAGTTGATTTGCTTCAAATCAGTACATGGTATTTTGCCAGTAGGATTGGCCCATGCCTCACTATGCAGATGGAAGTGTGAAAGTGTGGCTATGAATTGGGGCCATTTTCAGCTTACGAGCACATGGCATACTTTACGGTGTAAAATCGAGCTTGAAAACCGCGTGGTCGACACCCTATTTTCTTTGCCAATTTTTGTTGGTCCTTGGACTGGGCACACTGTCGGTGAGTTTCAGGACAATTGAATAACAAGTTTTTTCTTTGGTGGAGGGGGAATATTACCCATTTTGGACCAATTTTAGAGGATTTTCCTGAAGTTTGAAGCAAGTTCAGTATGGGTTATGGGGACCCTGATTTTCGTCAACAAGGCTTACATCTGTTTCGGCTTTATGTCAAGAGCCTACTCTTTCAGAAAATATATAGTTCTATGGGGGTTCTCTAATAACACGGTTGCTGTTTAGCATAAAATAAATCTGCCTACTGTTTAATTTCAGATGCCATGGCCCTTCTGTAGACTGCAGCCCTAGTCCAGAAGCGGGTCCCTCAAACACAAAAGAAAAAGGTGTTACAGAAAGGCGGCTTCCTCGGGGCCATCTTAGCACCGTTGGCCGCTTCCGTGTTGGGTCCAGTATTGGGTGGACTCTTCGGCCGACAATGAACCACACGAAAAAAATGGTCCTCGTCGAACCACGGTTCCTTCAAAACCTCCAATCGCCCTACCCTGTACCACCTACGGTGAAGACCATAAACACCCTCGATGGAGAGATGCAACAGATCTTACAGAGACCGGGGTTAAGCGACAGTGAGAAAGTACAACGGTACAATGAGACGCTTCAACGGTACATGACGTTCATGGACCAATACAAAACCCTCTATACCCCAGCACCACCACCACCACGCGACACACCGCCGACCTCAGCACCGCTCCAACAGCCGCCATTACCAGGGGTACCACCCACAGCCCCACAGTGGGTGGAAGACAAAGTCCTGAAGACTGTACCTGCATCGTTCAAGAAACAAGCTGGCCTGGTATTACAACGGATGAAACAGAATCCTAACATGACTTGGAATGATAAAGGCGAACTACTGGTACAGAATCAGGTGGTCCCCGGTACCCACATGACGGATTTAGTGAATGACCTGATGCGTCAACGCAGGTCGCACACGGATCCTCGAGGATGGGAGGTCTTCGCTCAAGGCTTGAAAGACATGCATGTACCACAGGAATTGGTGGGGAATCCCCACCGCTGGGCCTTTATGCAACCGACCCAGCAATCGCCGAGTGGCCCACTACCTTCTTGGAAAGCCGAATGGGAACCGGATTCACCCCCCAAAACACCACCACCACAACGGGCACCTTCTTTTCAGACCTTTAAAAAACCATCCTTGATCAGGACACCCCACATCTCCAGAGCCGTGACACGTAGCAAGTCACCGCGACGAACACGACGCCGGACACAACCGCCCAAGGCCTGGAACACCTATTAAAACCAACAGCAGCAGCAGGACAGCTCAGTCGGCATGTTTTACCTCACCCTACCCAGTAACAGTTCGCTGGATGTGTTTCCTGACAACACCTTGGCCAAGTACGTGACCCAATTACCGCAACCGTTGCATTTACCTGGACGATGGGAATGTGGCCTCGTGGATATCCAATACCCTTACTCGTGGTACAACGTGCGAGCCAATGAAGTGTGGTACGAGGTGACCTACGAAGGCAAAAACACCCGACTCACCCTCCCCGAAGGCCAATACGATACCCCCAAGGATTTCATGGGTGTGCTGACAAGACTGTTGCATTATAAGGCTCTACGGGAGGTCACGAATACTTCAAAACCCATCAAATCCTTTCCCTTCAAGAATTACGTGGACTTCGATTACAACGCACACAACGGCAAGGCACAGATCCTCCTCACCGCCAACGTGAATGTCGTACTGAGTCCTATCCTACAGCAAATGCTGGGTCTCGCTCACGCGACCTACACGGGTCCATCCAAGGACCATGCCCAGACCCCGATGGATATGAAGTCGGGTATGTACGAACTCTACGTCTACTCGGACGTAGTCGACTACCACATCGTGGGCGATATCAACACACCTCTGTTACGGGTGGTCCCCATTAAAAAGACGTATGGAGATCAAATCACCCACAGTTTCACCCACATGCTCTACCTATCCGTACGGCAAACCGACATCAACACTATCACGGTGGATATAAGAGATGACACGGGACGACCGGTGGCATTCGAACGAGGAAAAGTGGTGCCGACACTTCATTTTCGACAAGCACGTGCTCCCCACTTTGTATAATGAAGGTCCCTTACGAGTGCGATGCACGCAGCTATATGGAGTATTATGCCCAACAGGCCGGGGGTGGCCTTCCCGTCTTTAGTGGTGCACGCCGGCAGGACATGGGCTGGGGAACATACTCGGGAGCATCGTCAAAACGTTCCTGCCCTTGGTGACGCGTGGGGTGAAAGCAATCGGCAAACAAGCGGTACGCAGTGGACTGCAAGTGGCCGGTGATGTCTTGGGGGGTACGGCACCCAAAGAAGCCTTGAAACGGCGGACCAAAGAAGCGGGAGGCGTGTTGGTCGCCAAAGCACAACGCACCGTAGGGAATAAAAGACCTGCACCAGTCGACGACCGACCCAGCGACGACGCACATCGAAGACCCAGGATATCTTTTCTTAACTATGTCCTTGATCCACGCAGAGTCCTGTCCCTCCACCAACAGTGAATTTGATTTGTGGACCGTGCCGCCCACACAGACCAGTGCCGACCAAGGATTATGGGTGGAGCATCTCCCGCTCTCCAGCATCAACGAAACAGGGCCCATCGAGTTCACCATCAGTAATGCGGATACGGCCTATGTGGATTTAGCCCATACATACTTGTATGTGAAAGCCAAGGTCGTCAATGGGGATGGCTCCAGAATCATCCAAGCTGCAACGGTGGGCCCGACGAATCTCTGGCTGCACTCGATGTTTCAACAGGTGGATATTTTTCTCAGGGACAAACGCATCAGTGACTCGACCAACACGTACCCCTATCGAGCCTACATCGAGACACTGTTGTCGTATGGACGAGAGGCTAAAAAATCTCAGCTGACAGCCGCTTTATTCCACCAGGACACACGCGAGCACATGGACACGGTGGACAATGAAGGATATAACAAACGGAAGGCTTTCACTGCGAACGGTGCCTCGGTGGATCTCATGGGTCGACTACACGCAGACATGTTCATGCAAGACCGGTACCTCTTGAACAAGATCCCCATCAAAATCCGACTGATACGGGCGCCTCCGACCTTCGCCTTGATGGCCACTAACGTAGACGGGCATGCAGCTGACTATAAGATTCTCATCCAAGACGCAGTCCTGTATGTCCGAAAAGTGAAACCGAATCCAGCCGTTCAATTGGGACACATGAAAGCCTTGGAAACAAACCAGCCCAGTACCCTATCCGACGTGTACAAACCAAAGTGTTCTCTGTGCCTGCTGGAAATATGAGCACCAACAAAGAAAACCTGTTCCTGGGGGAACTACCCAAGCGATTGATCCTGGCCTGTGTGGAAAATACCAGTTTCAGCGGAGCCTACCCAGAAAATCCGTTTGACTTTAAACATTTCGGCATCACTTTTGTGGCCCTGCATGTGGATGCACAACAGGTCCCAGCCACGACCTTAACACCGAACTTTGGGCGCAGGAATTTCATTCGAGCCTATCAGAGCCTGTTTACAGCCACCGGTCAAATCAACCAGGACGAAGGGAATATGATCAGTCGGGAGAACTACGCGAACGGATACACGTTGTTCTGTTTCGACCCACCTTAGAGAACGACCATCAGCTGGCCCTGGCCAAGCAAGGCAATTTACGGTTGGAAATCCACTTTGCACGAGCCCTCGGGACCACCGTCAATGTGATCCGCTACGCTGAGTTTGACATCATTCAAGTGGACAAGGCGCGCAACGTCCTGTGTGACTTCTCCACCTACCATGGATACAGACCAGATAACCACCGTGCTGGAGAATGACCCAGGGACACGTATGGTCTTTCAAGGGGTGTTCGCCCGAGATGTGTTCCCATTAGACCGTATGTATCCTGCTGCTTACGTTCTCAACACGGACCCGATGGATCGGGCCGGTGAACATTGGATGGGCGTGTACTTGACAGAACAGCAGGGCGAATACTTTGACCCGTACGGCCTGCCACCCCTCCATCCCGATTTAACAGACTTCATGGATCAAGGCACAGAGACGTGGTGTTGGAACAGTGAAACGTTGCAAAGCCTGACCAGCAGCGTGTGCGGACAATATTGCTTGTTTTACCTGTACCATCGATGCCGGGGAAGAACCTTATCTACCATCGTACAGATGTTTGACGAGTACCCCAAGGCCGAGGACCGCGATGTACTCGTATATGACTGGGCCGCCGATCATTTCAATGTACAAGCCCCGTTCTGGGCTTAAGTTCTTTCAATGTACAAGCCCCCTGTTCTGGGCTTAAGTTTACAAGCCCCCTGTTCTGGGCTTCAGTTCTTTCAATGTACAAGCCCCCTGTTCTGGGCTTCAGTTTTCAAGTGGTTGTTCTCACGTTGTTGCTGTTCACTGAATAAAAAAATGAGATCTCACCAAAAAACCCTGTCTTGTGTGTTTTCTATATGAGCATAATGCATGAAGGCTATAACAGACATGTGGAAATTCGGTGAAACTGGCTTCGAACACCGTATTAGTCCATCAGTGGCCTAGGATAATCCGAAATTCACCCGCGCAGGTGTGCGGCCGGATAAGGCGCGCGCGCGCGCTGCGGCCGGAGTAACCCACGGGCGCGCGCTGCGGCCGGGGCGGGGCGGGGCGGCGCCGGGCCGGGCCGGGCCGGGCCGGGGAACACCCGGAGGTTGAACATCCGGACCCTACGTCTAAGGGGAACATTGGAACTCTTCTGTGTTCGAAGGTAGTTTTAGTGAAACCCGGAAGTGACGACTGTGCGCAGAACCCGGCCAACCACAACCACGGACCCCTAGTGGTGGGTCAAACACACTCCCACGCATCCCCCAACATGCCGGCTTTCTATACTACGACCAGACTGCGCATGCGCCGACTCTTGAACACGGACGAACCATGAGCACAGTCGGATGCTGCTTCACGAGAGCTTCACAATAAGACCTCAGACGAATCCATCGGACCCATGTCGGTGCCAAAATGTCTATTTCCATAGTCTTGGTCTACTGCGCATGTGCAGAATGGCGTCAGTTCCACGTCACACCCGGCCCGTTGGATACTCCCTCACGACTGCTTCACATGGATACCTCACTCGACCCCATCAGACCATTAGGGGCCTACCTAGACCCCAACACGTCTATTTCCATACCCTTTTCCCATAATTGCCTGTCTGTGCACGCGCAGAATGGAAACGACACACTAGTCCAATCGGATGCCCCCTCACATATGCTCCACATTGATACCTCACTCAACTCCTTCGGACCATTAGTGGCCCACCTAGACCCCAAAACGGCTATTTCCATACCCTTTGTCTACCGCGCATGCGCAGAATGACGATATTTCAACCCAACACCCAGCCCGTCGGATGCCCCCTCACATAGGCTTCACATTGATACCTCATACGACTCCATCGACCCACTAGTGGCCCACCTAGACCCCAAAACGTCTATTTCCATACACTTTGTCTACCGCGCATGCGCAGAATGACGATATTCCAACCCCACACCCAACCCATCAAATGCTCCCTCACATAGGCTTGACATTGATACCTCATACGACTCCATCGACCCACTAGTGGCCCACCTAGACCCCAAAACGTCTATTTCCATACACTTTGTCTATAGATTTAATATGCATTCCTAGTACCCGGTCCTCTGCATGGCAGAACTGTACAACCCAGAACAAGTCTGGACATGCCTTGATCTCGGGGAGCCAGGTGTTCGGCACGTGAGCTCACTCACCCAGACGCCAGACCAGATGTTCACGGTCGCCGCAACATTGTAGCGAACGTGCAACATTGTTGCAATTCGGGGAGCCAGGTGTTCGGCACGTGACAACCCCAAGCAGACGACAGCGAAATTCTGGCGGGAAAAACCCCACAGACAGTACATGGCCTATCATGTTCCCACGGACCTCACCGAAAAGACACGGACGTACCCTTCGCACCTCACCCAAAAAATACGAAGGTGAACGACATTGTAGGGGAAAACCCCACAGACAGGTCAGTACCAACCTCCCCACAGCGCATGCTCCATTTCGCAGGCTCCAATAACATCCCTGCCTCCAATAGCGGAAGTTGACCTTTACTACGTTGCTATGACGTATAGGGGAAACCAACCAACGCACGGTTCAGTTTGAATCGGACCAAACAACTCCTTTAGTGTTGCACATGAGCGAACTACTTTTCATATGCTCTGTCCAGATAAACAGGGAAAATTATCTCCAGATAATTCTTTTTAACGCTAGGTCAACGGAGGTATTATGCAGACTTGAAAAGTAATCAAAATTTTCGTTAAACATCTATTTTACTATATATGATGTCACTGCCGGCGATGTGCGCGAAGGCCCCGAATCCGGTCCAAAAATCTGACTGGTGGCTGGGGTGTTATTAGACCCCCAGCGAGGTGGTTGGGTCAGTACATTTCCTATCATGTTTTCACGGACCTCACCGAAAAGACACGGACGTCCCCGAAGAGACACGGAGGTGAACGACATTGTGGAAAAATCCCACAGACAGGTCAGTACATATCCTATCATGTTCCCAGGTCACGCTCCATTCACCCAGACCGGAAGTGACGTCATACCTACAAGAGCGCATTGCGGAAAAAAGGAACCAAGAGTTACCTCCCTGGAAAACAGTACTTGAAATCCGTAGACGCTACTACTCAGGCATGAGGTGCGAGGTTTTCAATATCGATGCGTGCTTATAATTGCGAAAAAGTCGTGAAAATAGAACCATAAATCTGCATGCAGTATAATCAGTTTTATTGCCGAGAAAATGCTCAGAACGCATCTCCGGCGATCTAGTACCCCGGAGCTTCCGGGGCTAGGCGGCCCCTGGCCTGTTGGGCTGTTATAGTCGCCCGGGACCCCCCCCCCCCAACCCCCCCACTTTCAATTATGTTCCGACGCCGCTGTAATGCCGCACAGACGTGGAATAAACATGAGCAGAAAAATACTATACCTACTTTCGCGGTTACGTGGCTTAAGTTGATACAGGGTAAAAGTGCATTTTTGGAGCCTCTCAGATATTCTTTAACCTTTCATTGAGAGAAAATTGCCCTATTGCATAAACAAGTTGAACAAGTCTTTATAGTACAAAACTTTCTGAAAGACTGACACCCGTCTAACCTGTTTATTGCGAACGGAACGATGAACAGAACGAACTAACATAAGTCCGTAGAACGAAGACTGATGAAAGAAGACCGATGAACGATGACCATTGAATGATGAACTCAAACAGTACAGAAAACGATGACCAATGAACGATAAATTAACGGAAAGCAAGAGCCGCAAAAAATTGGATAGAAAAACGAAATTTGGTCTATATGTATTTCGGACGAACAATCAAGTATACAGTTTTCTTACCCTCGGGGCTGAAAATTCTCACCAATATATCATAAAAGCATCTACCATAAAATGCATAATAAAATCCAAGACGGTCGAGTTGCTGACTTCATATTCCAAGTATGCATTCTGACACATTTTTCGGCCTGAAATGGATAGACAACGTCAGAAAGAAATCAGCCCTACATCCGTGAAAAGAAAGCAGGAAGATTCTTCATCGATCCCAGGTTCAGTGCTTTTATTATCAAATCAAATTCAACCCAGTCCCTTGGAGTTTGATGCTAGTATTGTTTTATGAATTGGGGTCTTTCGATTATGGACTCGGAAATTCTGTATGCCTCGCCGACTACTGAATGTGGATATGACGTTAAAACTAAATTGTGACACCAACATTCCTCGCAGCACGGAGAGCAAACATCTTAAAAATTCTGCTTGGTAGTTTTCATTCTGTTTCGAAATTTGTATGTGAGGGATAAATTGTCGTATACACGTGGTAATTTATCTGAGTTTTATCAAACTCCTTTATATTTATACTTGAGCAAGGGATAGCATTGAATATACCCGTGTATCCTATACATAAAGTTATCGAGACCAGATAATGCGCTAAGATATACGAGGTCGGTACATCATGGGTCATGGTGAAATAGCTCAGAAGCTCTGATTTTCTAGATATTCCATGGAATTGTCACTAATTCATCGAAATGCAGTGACGCCCATCAACGCCCGTCGTTACGCCTTAACGCTCGTCTCAACGCCTTAACGCCTTATTTTTACGCCTTAACGCCCGTCGTTACGCCTTAACGCCCGTTTCAACGCCATACCGCCCTGTCTTCACGCCTTGACGCCTTATCTCAACGCCTTAACGCCTTATCTTAACGCCCTATCGTAACGCCTTTACACATTGTCAGAGATCCAATCACACGCACATATTTTGGCCATTGGCTTCGGACCTTGATGAAAGTGACGTCATCACTGGACATCGCCGGAAGTGACGTCATCGCGCGCATAAGAGCTCCGAGCTCTTGGAATCGGAGCTCGGAGCTCTTGGAGCGCGAGACTCGGAAGTGTCCAGTGATGACGTCACTTTCATCAAGGGTCCGAGGCCAATGGTCAAAATATGTGCGTGTGATTGGTTGACTGACAATGTGTAAAGGCGTTACGATAGGGCGTTAAGATAAGGCGTTAAGGCGTAAAGATAGGGCGTTATGGCGTTGAGACGGGCGTTAAGGCGTAACAACGGGCGTTAAGGCGTAAAGACAAGGCGCTAAGGCGTTGAGACGGGCGTTAAGGCCTAACGACGGGCAATGACGGGCGTCACTGCCTTTCGATGAATTAGTGGCAATTCCATGGAATATCTAGAGAATCAGTTTGATTATGGTACTATTCATGGTCATATATGACCATGTAGATACAGCAGGATTTCTGTCACCGGCAGATTGAACCAGCATAATGGAAAAACGAAGGCATACCTTCTCTGAAACTTCAGTTTATGTCGGCACAATGGCCTATTATGATGAACAGACAGGAGCAGGGTTTCTGACTGTCACCGGTACAAAGAACCGGCAGAATGGAAATGCAGGCTTATAGTCTTCAAGGTGTTTCTCCGGTCAATTTAAAATATTTCATCCAACTCATAGCTTTTGTCAAACTTCACTTTGGTGACGGCACTATGGCCAGATAATATACATACATGTACATACAACAGGATGAGTCCTATCACCGGCTGATTGATCTGGCACAATGCAAATAGACATATCTTTGCGAAACTTCAGTTTGACGACGTCACAATTGTCATGCATGACCAAAAAGCAAGAGCAGGGTTTCTGTCACCAGCAGATTGAACCTGCAAAATGGAAATATAGGCCTGGGTTCTTAAAAGTTTTGGTTATGTCAATTTAAAAATATTTCATCAAACTCATACCTTCTCTCAAACTTCACTTTGGTGACGGTACAATGATTTATATCAGCAGAATGAACATTTCTCATTATATTATGACTATGTTCAAAGGATTTCTGTGACAGGCACATTGAAGCAGCACAATCGCAATGTAGGCCTACACTTTTATAAACATCCCGCCCCCCCCCCCCACACACTCCTCCAGACTATAGACTACGAACATGACAGTTCTAATCTTAAGGATGTCCGCTGGTGGTAAATCAAAGTAATTTACGTTTTGAATAATATGTGTTCTTGCATTCATAATTGTGTAATATGAGAAAAAACGAAGAAAAAATATAGGTTGGTGTGCATTTTTTTTAACTGTAGGCAACGTAAGTGGACTGACCCATGCTCAATTTGATAACCCAGAAATCATAGTTTTGAAGCATATTCATGAAAAAATCACATAAATAGTATTTAACTTTTTCTTATATTCTAGCTGTTTGCAGATAATCACAATGTCTATCAAAATTTATCAAATTGGATGGATGTTGCTGTGCAAAATTCTCGGCTAGAAGGCTTTTAAAGGAAATCCCTATCTCTTAACCTAGGGAAGGGAGATAACCCAATAAGGAAAAAGAGGGTTAGAGAGGAATGTTTGTGCAGCCCATTCGAAGCATGGTTAGGGAGGAATGGATGTGTAGTCCAGTGTCAAGGCGGGATTAGGGAGGACGGTATGTCGTCAAGTGTCAAAGCGGGGTTAGGGAGGAACGTATGTGTAGTCCAGTGCTAAGGCGGGATTAGGGAGGACGGTATGTCTAGTCAAGTGTCAAAGCGGGGTTAGGGAGGAACGTATGTGTAGTCCAGTGCTAAGGCGGGATTAGGGAGGACGGTATGTCTAGTCAAGTGTCAAAGTGGGCTTAGGGAGGAATGGATGTGTAGTCCAGTGTCAAGGCGGGATTAGGGAGGACGGTATGTCGTCAAGTGTCAAAGCGGGGTTAGGGAGGAACGTATGTGTAGTCCAGTGCTAAGGCGGGATTAGGGAGGACGGTATGTCTAGTCAAGTGTCAAAGCGGGGTTAGGGAGGAACGTATGTGTAGTCCAGTGCTAAGGCGGGATTAGGGAGGACGGTATGTCTAGTCAAGTGTCAAAGTGGGCTTAGGGAGGAATGGATGTGTAGTCCAGTGTCAAGGCGGGGTTAGGGAGGACGGTATGTCTAGTCAAGTGTCAAAGTGGGCTTAGGGAGGAACGTATGTGTAGTCCAGTGTCAAGGCGGGATTAGGGAGGACGGTATGTCTAGTCAAGTGTCAAAGCTGGGTTAGGGAGGAACGTATGTGTAGTCCAGTGTGAAGGCGGGATTAGGGAGGACGGTATGTCTAGTCAAGTGTCAAAGCGGGGTTCGGGAGGAATGTTCGTGTAGTCCAGTTTCAAAGCGGGATTAGAGAGGAACGTATGTGTAGTCCAATATCAAAGCATGGTTAGGGAGGAATGCATGTTGGAGTGTTAAAGTGAGGTTAGGAAGTGAGGTGCATGTGCTGGAGCATCAAACCGGACATCAAATATGTATATTCAACTGTCAAAGTGGGATTATGACTTAGGGTTAGGTATGCTCCTCTACTATCAGGTTGAAGTACATTTCAGCTATCAAAATGATATACTAATCAGATTTTCCTTTCCAAAATGTTAAGTATCTAAGTTTCAAAGTGGATAAGGGAAGAATGTTTGTGTATTCCAGTATCAAAGCGGGGTTAGGGAGGAACGCATGTGTAGTCAGTGCCAAAGCGGGGCTAGGGAGGAATGTTCATGTAGTCCAGTTTCAAAGTGGCTTAAGAGAGGATTGTTCGTGCAGTCCATTGTCAATGTTTTTGTAGTCCAGTGGTGTCAGAGCGAGGTTATGGAGGAGTGGATGTGTATTCCAGTTTCAAAGCGGGCTTAGTGAGGAACATATATGTGTAGTTCAGTATCAAAACGGGTTAGGGAGGAGCATATGTGTAGTCCAGTGTCAAAGCAGGGTTAAGGAGGAATGTTGGTGTAGTCCAATGTCAAAGCAGGGTTAGGGGGGAATGGATGACCAGTATCAAAGCGGGGTTAGGGAGGAATGCATGTTGGAGTGTTCAAGTGGGGCCAGGTACATGTGGTTAAGCATCAAAGCAGACCTTGGGATGAGGTACCGGTACATGTACATATGGTTCAGTGTGGAGGCAAGGTTGGAGAGTGAGGTACATCTGTTCGAGTGTCAACCTCAGGTTAGGGGGTGAGGTACATTTGCTTAAGCATCAAAGCGGAGTTGGGGATTGAGGTACTGGTAGATGTAGTTGAGTTTAAAGGCAAGGTTGGGGAGTGAGGTACATCTGTTCGAGTGTCAAAGTGGAGTTAGGAAGTGTAATATCCGGTGCATATTAGATTGTTTTATCTGTCTACTATATTATTGTTGTACATAAGGGTAGCACAGTTCTGACAATATCCTGATTGTATTACTTCAATGATTGTCTGATCAAATCAGCTGTTCAATGTTGTTGTTGTTGACATTCTTTGCGTGCTATTTTTAGATTATTGACTGTGGCTTGTAGCCCCAGTTTACCTGATATTTTCAGGACAAAAACACGTTGTTAGGAATTAAATAGGTCATACCTTATTTCTTTAAGCCTCAAAGATAATGTTTAGAGCCGCGACCAAACTGTTGATACTCTTCTGTCGCTGAAATTTAACAATTTTCATCGATGTCATACTGTACATTTTGCTGCATTTGACGACAGCGCCATTATCAACTTGAGGTCACGTGATATATTTTTATGTCAGAAATATCTGCTTTTCTAGTCTGTCATGCCATCAAATGTTATTTAGAAATGTAAATTAAGAGTTTACTGTACAATTAGGTCTCTTATGGTGATGTTGTAGACATATTTTACTGAATTTATTGTTGGAACTATTTCGCGTGGCTGTACTACCTTCATGTGTGAAGGGTGACGTCATTTTCTCTAAGCGGGAAATTCAAGTGATTTATTGACAACAAAGTGAGTTACGAGTTAATTGTTTACATATCTTGAAAGTTAAACTATTCTAGACTTGGAGTATTTATGCAGTTTGAGTTAATTCGTCTTGGATTATTTATAAATAAACTCTAAACAGGCAAGGGGTACCGACAAAGTTGATATTTTACTACATCCTATACAGAATTCAGCATTTGGCTCATAATGATTTTGTGCTTTCTGTCATTTTCACGACTTTAGATCAAATTAACAGTTTCTATGGTTAATATAATTAAAAAGCACAATATTTACGTGAGGAGCACAAAATGTTATACCTTCATAACTCCAGAAATTACAATCTTATGTGAGAAATAGTTCACTCTCCCCGTCACCGCTTCGGTAATGGTGATCGCTGATTGGCTGAAATGGGTCATGTGACCTATAATGCAAGGTTATAAATACAAGCTCAGATCGCAGGGTTGTCATTCTGGCTTCAACCGAGCAATGGTCAACATCTTGACCTAGCTTAACCAAATCATCCCAAAACATCAACCAAATTATTATAGGTACATAAATAACAGAAGAACAACAAAACTATGATTCTTCAGATTATTATCAGCTTTATTGATAATGAATAACTATATATATCAAATATATAGTTACACAGCATGTCATCTACTGCGATCTAGGCTCCTATAGATGAATATTAGCAGTGAGTTCTTGGGGACTAAGGCACAGTCAACCTGGCGTCATCCAATATATATTTCTTTTAGCTTATATGGATATTAGTAGTGAGAAAACGGGGACCGAGGCACAGTTAACCTGGTGTCATCTATCTATGTCATATATCTTGGGTCTTGCATGAGTGTTGACAGTGGATAGCAAAATGAGGGTTCAGCTACAGTAGATGAATGTCAGAACTGTGAGTTCGGGTACCAAATAAAAATCATTATCATCCTGTCTGAAACAAATCACGAGTTGAGTTCCTGTTTATGGTTCCTATATTTATGCATCGTACTACTTAGTACCGAGGTGGCTTACAAACTGGTGTCTAGAAGTGGGATGCTAAGATTTCATTAGCATCCAGTGATCTGAACCTACTAAGAACTGCATAATATAGGTACCTAAAGGAAAATGGCAGAGAGCCCAGACCCGGAAATTCGAATTAAACCTCGTAATATACATGAGGGAGATGTACCGGTTGATTGTGACATATCACACAATAGTGATGACGTAGATGACGATGATAGCAACAATATGGTCACCATTGATGCAATAGGTGGGGGGGACCATAACAATGATGGACCCAGCAGTAGACGACACGACAGTTACTCACGATGGGAGGGAAGGGGTGATGGTAGATATCGTCATCCAAGTCTAAAACTGAAACCAGAACCTTTTGATGGTAAGGGGGACTGGGAGGAATATTTGTCCCATTTTCTCGATTGTGCGGAATTAGGAGTATGGTCCGAGAGAGAGAAGGGGTTGACACTTGCGGCTAGTCTACGAGGGCCCGCAAGAACCTTCTATATAGGGCTGTCTGAAGTCGAAAGACGTACATTCTGCATTTTATCTAGAAAATTGGAAGAAAGATTTGGCAGTTCTAGACATCAAAATAAATGGCTATCTAGGCTAGAGGGAAGACAGCGCCAAGCAGATGAAACCATAGCTGAACTTGGTGATGACCTAAGACAAATGGCACAAAAGGCACACCCTACCCTTAATTCTGAAGCACAAGAAGCTCTCGCTTTGAATCAACTCTATAAGAGTATCACTGTCGAAATGAAGTGTCGATGCTTCGACAGGGGTTGTACAACTATATCTGAAGCAGTGGATGTAATTGAACGTTTTGAAGCCTTACTGGGTGACACCAGGGATAAAAAGAAGTCAATAATCAGAGCAACAGAATCATGGGGCACAGCTGATAAAGCAGGGAGCAATAATAGATCACCAGCAAAGGGCAAAACCCCTTATTTTGAGCTGGTACAAAGGGTTGAGGAACTGGAAAAAGTTGGGCGAAATCGAGGCTACCGACCATCAAACAATAGGGCTAAGGGTAGTGGAACTTGCTTTGTCTGTCAATCTTCGGAACACTACTTCCGAAGCTGTCCCATTTTTGAGGAATGTATGATACTAAAGCAATCCAGAGATACGGCACAGGGAAACGACAATCCGTCAGCTCAGTAGGCCGAGGGTTGACGGGAGTGGGGAGGCCCGGTGTAGATCTGGTTGATGTAGGAGGGACTATTTTATCAGAGGGAAACAGTAAGGATGTTGATCAACAAAACTCACAAATACTGGATGTGGAGCAAAGAGGGACTATCCGCGCATTGGGCATTTCGAGAAGGGTGCAAACAAATGGGATAATGGTTTCTTCACATCTGGGTACATAGATGGGTTGAACGACACTGTTGATTTTCTGATAGACAGTGGCTCTACCATGACTCTGTTGTCTAAACAGGCGTATGACAGGATCTCTGAAGAACTTCGACCAGATCTACAGGCCGGGTCCACCAATATTCTTGGTGCAAATGGGGAGAAAATAAAGCATCATGGGTGGGCAATATTTGACCTACACTTTAATGGTGTTACTTTTGAGCAGGCTGTCACGGTCTGTGAAATAACCACTGAAGGAATACTCGGTCAGGATTTCCTACTGGAACACATACAACAGATTGACTATAAGTGGATGAAACTTAGGACTCGAGGGGCAGATATCCAATGTTGGGTGGGGGGAGAAGCAGAGATGACATGTAATGTACAAGTGCATGATCAAACTACTATTCCTACAAGGTCTGTCTGCTGTATTCCAGTTGATATACCACAGAGAGAACACCTCTATCCAACAGGGATCATAGAAGCCTCAGAGGAATTACTTGCAAAGAAGAATGTCCAGGTAGTGCAGGGTATTGTTGATACGCAGTCCGCAAAGCAGGCCATTCTAGTAATAAATCATGGAGACAGTGATGTTGTATTGTACCAAAACACAAGATTAGGAACATGTCGATCTTGCTACGAGGATAATCGCCCAGTTATGGATACTAATACAGATGGAGATAATCCCACGGATAAATTAGCATCACAGTGTCTCCCAGACTACCTAGAAGATTTATGGGAACGAAGTTCACTTCATCTGGAAAAAGAGGAAAGAGAACAATTTGCTTCTCTGCTATTGAAATTCCAGGATGTGTTTGCCAAGTCATCTGTGGATCTAGGTAGAACTGATCGAGTTGAGCACACAATAAACACGGAATCAGCAGCTCCAATAAAACAGGCTCCCCGCAGATTGCCATTTGGAAAACGAGAAACAGTAAAAGTTGAACTTAAGAAAATGTTGGACAATGGAGTCATTGAGCCTTCTAATAGCCCATGGGCATCGCCGATTGTTCTTTGTCCAAAGAAGGATGGGACAACACGTTTCTGTGTAGATTACAGAAGGATAAATGACGTAACAGTCAAAGATGCATATCCATTACCCCGAATAGACGAATGTTTGGATGCTCTAGCTGGATCACGTTGGTTTAGTTGTATGGATCTTAACTCTGGATTTTGGCAAATCCCAGTCTCTGAGAAAGACAGAGGCAAGACTACTTTCACTACCTTTCAGGGCTTGTACCAGTTTACTGTCATGCCTTTTGGATTAGCAAATTCACCATCAACATTTGAACGATTAATGGAGGATGTCTTGCGTGGTCTACAATGGAACGATTGTCTGATTTATATGGATGACATCATCGTCGGGGGTGAGGACATCAATCAGTGTCTGAGACGATTGGAAAGAGTTTTCCAGAGGCTAAAAGACGCACATTTGAAATTGAAGCCGTCAAAGTGTACTTTCTTCCAGAAAAGTGTTAAATTCCTTGGGCATGTTGTTTCCTCTGAAGGGATACATACAGATCCTGAGAAAATATCAGCAATACGAGATTGGGCTCTGCCACAAACAGCAAAAGATGTTCGAAGTTTCTTGGGGCTGTGCTCGTATTACCGGAAATTCGTGTCAGGGTTTGCAGCTGTAGCACGACCTCTCCATAGACTCACTGAGAAAGGTTTCAAGTTCCAATGGACGAATGAGTGTCAAAATGCCTTCCAAACTCTGAAAGAGGCTCTCACAACAGCACCTATCTTATCATATCCTGTTCCTGGATCACAGTTCATCCTTGACACAGATGCAAGTGACCAAGCTCTCGGCGCTGTTCTATCACAGGTACAGGGTGGTACTGAAAGAGTTATTGCTTACATGAGCAAGGCATTGAGTAAACCAGAGAAGGTATACTGTGTAACCAGGAAAGAACTATTAGCAGTTATCACAGCACTTCGTCATTTCCATACTTACCTTTACGGACAGCACGTGATCCTTCGAACTGACAACGCAGCTGTGAGCTGGATGAGGAATCTAAAAAATCCAACAGGACAAGTTGCACGATGGCTGCAGGAGCTATGCACTTATGACCTACATGTGATTCATAGGGCAGGACGTAGTCATGGTAATGCAGATGCTTTGTCTCGAAGTCCATGCAAGGCTTGCATCACACAGCAAAGAGGCAATGATGAATATGACAGTCCAAATGATACAGGGGTCCTATGTTCCGATTCTTGTGAGAATAAAACATCTTTTGAGGAGGCAATACGTGTAACAACAAGGGCCAAACAGACAGTACACACAGATGATTTGAAGATGAATCACATGTCTCTCGAAGGGTGGAGTCCATCAGAGGTTCGGCTTCAGCAACTGGATGATATAAATACAGGACCAATACTGTTAGCCCTAGAAGAAGGAACACGGCCTGAATGGTCGACCATATCTCACAAGTCCTCTACTCTGAAAACTTTATGGAGGAATTGGGATCGCCTTGAATCACCCGGTGGTATGTTACACCGAAAATGGTTTGACGGAAATGAAAAGGTTACATACCAACTTATAATTCCAACATCCCTGAAGGGCATTGTTCTCAAATATCATCATGATATTCCTAGTGCTGGACATCTTGGGGCAGATAAGATGTTGGGGAGGATCCAACAGGCATTTTACTGGCCAGGGATGAAGGTCGAAGTGGAACGATACTGTGGCACATGTGACCAGTGCGCAGCGCGTAAAACATCTAAACAACGAAATCGAGCTCCACTTGGTCAATATCTAACTGGTGAACCATGGGAACGGGTAGCAATTGACATTTTAGGTCCTCTACCAATGACAGCTAAAGGAAACAAGTACATATTGGTTATAACAGACTGTTTCACCAAATGGGTGGAGGCTGTGCCCTTGTCTAATCAGGAAGCCACCACGGTCGCTGATGCATTGGTCAAAGAGTTCATCTGTCGTTTCGGGGCCCCCCTACAAATCCATTCTGATCAGGGAAGTAACTTTGGGTCCCAACTGTTTAAGAACTTGTGTGACCTCTTGTGGATAGACAAGACATGAACTACAGCATATAGACCACAATCAAATGGCAGTGCTGGACGATTCAATAGAACCATGGCTACAATGCTAACCATGTACTGTGAGAAGCAACAGCGCAGATGGGATGAGTTTCTTCCCCAGGTTCTCATGGCTTACAGGGCCTCCAAGCATTCTGTTACAGGCAAATCTCCCAACATGATGGTATTTGGTAGAGAAGTTACCCTGCCCATGCAAGCTGTGATTGGTCGTCCTCAGGTTGATGGAGACGAGAATGTGGATACAGACGAATATATCTTAGAACTCCAGGATACATTGAAGGAAGTTCATGAGACTGCTCGAAAGGCCCTCAAGATTAAGGCTGACTATCAAAAGCGATACTATGATCTGAAAGCAAGGAAAGTGCTTCTTAAGACTGGCCAACCTGTTTGGTTACATGTTCCTGCAAAGAAAAAGGGAGTTTGTGACAAACTCACAAGCAAGTGGAAAGGTCCAGGCGTTGTCTTGAAGAAAATTGATGACGTGAATTATCTTGTGAAGAGTGGCCCAAAACAAGAGCCAAAAGGCTGTCACATTGACCGCCTTATGCAGTACAAAGGTCGAAGCCCACCATCTTGGCACAAAAAGATGTTAAAACCCAAACGAGATGCTATTCATTAAGGTACACAGTTGAATTTCTTCCATGCTGGAGATATCATCTAGCAGTTTGTCATTGCATTATGTTCTTGAGATACAACCCTTAGGCATGAGGACAACATATTGCCCCTGGCGGTATTTCGTGGGCAGAGGTCCAAAAGGGATACAGACATAGGTGCTTATACAGGTCGATACATGAGACGAAACCGAGAGCGGTTTCACTGAGATGGTGGACGCACCATAGGGAGGAAGCTCCCATAATCAATAAAGATAACCTTGATAGGGACTGATCACCCCAAAATCCTTGGTTGTTTAGCATTTAGAAGCAAAGAGTTGCTTCTACTGTACTCACCTGTGTATGTTGAAATGCTATGGTTGTTCCCACTGAGTGTAGTGATGATGACGCCAGGTAGCATGTTGTGCCAATTTATGGGTGGGGTAATATGGAGTAGATGACAAATCAAAGCCTATGATGGATGCAGAGGATGAAATGCTGTTTAACCTTGTGATAATAGATGAAACAAGTAATGTCTTTAGAAGTCACTTACCTTGATGTTTGCATACTTTCAGAATGGCACCTAAAACCTCGGAACATCCATGTTGGCTATGCAGCAGCATCTATGCAAGCCGGAGGGAGCTCAAAAATCATTTGACGGCCAACATCCATCGGGCCATGGAAGTCATCTGTCCATTCTGTGAGTTTGAGCGGTCAATTCGACGACTTGTAGACTTGAGGGCCCATGTTGAGAAAGACCATGAGGATGTGGCTATAGATCTTAAACCAGATTTCTGGGCAGAGAGTAACGGATTCTGGTTTGCCCTGAAACCAGGACACTATTCACGGCTGGCGGCTCACCCTCGTTGGAATGCAAAGGCATCTGTCAGATCTCGGGAACTGGTCTGTGAGTGGGCAGAAAAGGGAAACTCATCTGGGCGAGACTTCAGGAAATGGCAGGAGGGGTGGAAGGTCATTTATAACTGTGGTGACAAACTGAACGATGATGACCAGCAACCTACATCACCAAAAAGGGTCAGGATGGAGTACAGCCCTACAACCCCAGGCATTGATGAGGTGCTTTCCATAAAGAGTCTGTCCATGAATGCTGATGGTATTACAGCGTGGTTGAAATCAGACGTTAGTGGGTGCGTATGGTTCTTCGTGAAAATTGCAGCCAATATTCTTTTCAATCCACGAGGCATGAGCTCTCTAGCTCGAAAGTTATCAGCTGTTCCACCAGGAGAGACTCCCACGAAGCCAAAACACAAAGGCACCGATGTAACATCAGTGATGTCGACAAAGGTTGCCACAGTCCTTGGGATAGAGGTAGCCTTTGTCGAGGCCGTGACACGATGGATCAATCCGGTGTACCCATTAGGTGTGGCAGGGAATGGCCAAGATTCTGGAGCTGATGATGTTGTCATCCATGTGGACATTGATGCAGATTTGGAGGAAGGCGAGCTGCCCAGGGGAGAAGCTGCATCACCTGCTGGAACAACACTTGACAAACCACAGATAGCGGTCATGAAAACACCTTCAGTATGTCTTACCCCCATCATGATTTCCAAGGTCATAGAAATCCATGACCAGTCCACATCAACAAAGGCACCTGCACCAGCTGAAGGATCACTATCAACTGTGAAACCTAGGACTTTTAAGCGACCCCTGTCGTCTAAGCGCCCATTTGGACAATCGTCAGTGTTCGGCAAGTTTGCAAAATCCAGCAATGCGTCATCGAAGAGGTCTTCCTTGTCAGCCAAGCACACACCATCCTCATCATCGTCATCATCAAAGAAGTCTTCCTTGTCAGCCATGCACACACCATCCTCATCATCATCATCAAAGAGGTCCTCCTTGACTGCAAAGCCATCATCCTCAAACGGTTCATCCCATTCGTCAGCCAGGGCATCGTCCAATCAACCTTCACCTACTGCCACACTCAAGCCACCACTAATGTCAAAGCCAGCCTCAGTCGTCACTCCCCTATCTGTGTTTCCAAATTCAAAACCATCAACATCAATAATTAAGGATGTGAGGAAAGTGATGTCCACAGAACACCCTCTCCCTTCTAGCAACGATAAACACCAAACAACATCAACTGGCAACAAAGTAGCATCCACAGTTCATAAAATTCCGGGTGCATCGGAGGAGCAGACTGGGTTATCGGGGCGGGCTCGATGTATTCTTCGCCGTGGATGTCTTCCTCTGTTGCCTCCAGCTAGGCGAGGTTGGGATGCATGCGAGCAGATTTCCATTCCCGTTGGGAACAAGGTTGTCCAGTGGCCACCTAAAGGGTGGCAGCAGATGAAGGGGAAGGAGAAGGTAAAGCGGTGGGAGTTCCTTGCCATGCGCATTGAGGGCCAGATCGATGAAAACCTGACCATCGATGTTGATGATCTGCACGACAAGTACAACATGCTAGCCCTGCCGGGTACTTCAGTCAACTGTGATCCAGATGTGTCCATCCAATTGTCCCGTTATTACAACTATCAGTTAGTTGTTGAGATCATCCTCGACAAAGGAGTTTCTTCTTCAAATAAGCACCAGGTGGTAGAGGTGTTTGAAGCGTACGATGATAGGAGGGACAAGTCCACCGACTTCCTTTGCTCTCTTTTGGATAGGAGCGGCATTCCTCTTCGTCTGGAGATTGAAAAAAATAGAGTAAATATTTAGGACATTAAACTAAAATTAAATAGACAAGTTTTTCTAGCTTCCTGGCTATTTCTGAACTTTCGAAAATTCAGGAGAATTTGAAACTGAGAAGTGGAGGATGTAATATCCGGTGCATATTAGATTGTTTTATCTGTCTACTATATTATTGTTGTACATAAGGGTAGCACAGTTCTGACAATATCCTGATTGTATTACTTCAATGATTGTCTGATCAAATCAGCTGTTCAATGTTGTTGTTGTTGACATTCTTTGCGTGCTATTTTTAGATTATTGACTGTGGCTTGTAGCCCCAGTTTACCTGATATTTTCAGGACAAAAACATGTTGTTAGGAATTAAATAGGTCATACCTTATTTCTTTAAGCCTCAAAGATAATGTTTAGAGCCGCGACCAAACTGTTGATACTCTTCTGTCGCTGAAATTTAACAATTTTCATCGATGTCATACTGTACATTTTGCTGCATTTGACGACAGCGCCATTATCAACTTGAGGTCACGTGATATATTTTTATGTCAGAAATATCTGCTTTTCTAGTCTGTCATGCCATCAAATGTTATTTAGAAATGTAAATTAAGAGTTTACTGTACAATTAGGTCTCTTATGGTGATGTTGTAGACATATTTTACTGAATTTATTGTTGGAACTATTTCGCGTGGCTGTACTACCTTCATGTGTGAAGGGTGACGTCATTTTCTCTAAGCGGGAAATTCAAGTGATTTATTGACAACAAAGTGAGTTACGAGTTAATTGTTTACATATCTTGAAAGTTAAACTATTCTAGACTTGGAGTATTTATGCAGTTTGAGTTAATTCGTCTTGGATTATTTATAAATAAACTCTAAACAGGCAAGGGGTACCGACAAAGTTGATATTTTACTACATCCTATACAGAATTCAGCATATGGCTCATAATGATTTTGTGCTTTCTGTCATTTTCACGACTTTAGATCAAATTAACAGTTTCTATGGTTAATATAATTAAAAAGCACAATATTTACGTGAGGAGCACAAAATGTTATACCTTCATAACTCCAGAAATTACAATCTTATGTGAGAAATACTTCACTCTCCCCGTCACCGCTTCGGTAATGGTGATCGCTGATTGGCTGAAATGGGTCATGTGACCTATAATGCAAGGTTATAAATACAAGCTCAGATCGCAGGGTTGTCATTCTGGCTTCAACCGAGCAATGGTCAACATCTTGACCTAGCTTAACCAAATCATCCCAAAACATCAACCAAATTATTATAGGTACATAAATAACAGAAGAACAACAAAACTATGATTCTTCAGATTATTATCAGCTTTATTGATAATGAATAACTATATATATCAAATATATAGTTACACAGCATGTCATCTACTGCGATCTAGGCTCCTATAGATGAATATTAGCAGTGAGTTCTTGGGGACTAAGGCACAGTCAACCTGGCGTCATCCAATATATATTTCTTTTAGCTTATATGGATATTAGTAGTGAGAAAACGGGGACCGAGGCACAGTTAACCTGGTGTCATCTATCTATGTCATATATCTTGGGTCTTGCATGAGTGTTGACAGTGGATAGCAAAATGAGGGTTCAGCTACAGTAGATGAATGTCAGAACTGTGAGTTCGGGTACCAAATAAAAATCATTATCATCCTGTCTGAAACAAATCACGAGTTGAGTTCCTGTTTATGGTTCCTATATTTATGCATCGTACTACTTAGTACCGAGGTGGCTTACAGAAGCACATGTACTTGTCGTCATGGTAAAATCGTAGTTGACATACTCGGGCTTATCAGGCTCCTGTTTATGGGCTTCACTATTAAACCAGGGGTAGGAACAAAGGTTTGTGTGTTCTCATGTCAAAGCTGGGTTAAGGAAAAAAAGTATGTATGCACTTAAAGGTCAAAACTAGGCAGAGAAAAAGTAATATTTGTGATGAGAAATTAAACCGTAATAATTGGGTTTATTGTAACGCTGCAAAGTGCCGCTCTGAAGAAAGTTTCCATTGTGACGTTGGAAACTGCCGCTTGTCCATTGTGCCACTGCATTCTGCCTTATGGAGAAAAAGTAATATTAGTGGTGAGAAATTAAGGCCTTAACATGACCAGGTTTCATTGTGAGGTCTCAAAGTTTCACTCTGAAGAAAGACGGTCTACATTGTGCCGTTACATACTGTCGCTTACAAGAAAGGCAATATTAAACTGGCCATTCTGCCATTGCATTCTGCTGTATGATAAATAAGGAATATTCGTGATGATAAATTAAACCGTAAACACAATCAGTTTGATTGTGACGTTGGAAACTGATGTTTGTAAGAAAGACCCACTTCCCTTATATGTGTTGTAATTTATTAAAATGTCCATTGAGCCATTGCATTCTGCCGTATTTGTGAGGAGAAATTAAGCCTTTAACATTTTCATGATTGGATTTCAATGTGAGGCTGCAAAGTGCCGCTCACGAGAAAGATGGTAGTGGTCCTCTTTGTGTCATTACATACGGACGCTTTCAATAAAGTGGATCTTAAATTTTCCATTGTGCCGTTGCAATCTGCCTTACGAAAAATAAGTATGGTAATAGTTGTGATCAGAAATTAAACTGTAACCACATTGGGTTCATTGTGACGTTGCAAAGTGACGCTCTGAAGAAAGGCGGTTTTCATTGCGACATTCAAAACTGCCGCTTGGAAGAAAGATATTGAATTGACCATTGTGTCGTACAGAGAAAAGGCAATATTTGCGATGATAAATTATACCCTTAACATGATTGGATTTCATTGTGACGCTGCGAAGCGCCGCTCTCAAGAAAGATGGTACCATTGTGCCGTTGCATACTGCCGTACAGTAAGTATGAAAAATAAGTATGGTGATATTTGTGATGAGAAATTAAACCGTAAACACGATTGGTTTCATTGTGGCGCTGAAAAGTGACGCTCTGAAGAAAGACGGCTTTCAGTCGGACGTTCGAAACTGCCGCTTGGAAGAAAGAGGATTAAATTGTTCATTGTGCTATTGCATTCTGCCGTACGAAATTTAAGTAATATTTGTGATAAGAAATTTAACCGTGAACACGATTGGGTTCACTGTGACGCTGCAAAGTGACGCTCTGGAGGAAGACGGTTTTCATTGCGACTTTCGAATCTGCCGTTTCAAAGATGATATTAAATTGTCCATTGTGTCCTTGCATTCTGCCGTACAGAGAAAACCAATGTGTCGTTGCATTCTGTGGTACAGCGAAAAACCAATATTTGCGAGACAAATTAAGTTCTTCACATCTTTAAGTTTCATTCTGAAGGTGGAAAGTGCCGCTCTGGAGAAGTTTGTTATGGAATTGTTCATTATCTCAATGCATTCTGCCGTGGGGAGAATAAAGTATGTGATTACAAATTTTAACCTTCAATGGATTGGATTGCTCATTGTGCCATTGCAAATTACTGATTTGAAAGACAACACCTTGCTAATTAAATTCTCGCTTGTATTATGCTGCTGGGAATAAAGTATTTATTATTTTTGAGGACAAGACCTTAACATGATTAAGGAAGAAATGCCTCTCTCCTGTCTGCTTTATACATGAAGTATCGACTCATTCACGTCTTCCCTAGAAGCAACGCAATCAGAACGGAAACGTCATCACGTTGTGGCGGTCACATTCATCTTGTGGGTCAGAATATGCAAATATTTTGGTTATGTTTATGGGAATTCTTGACCTAAGCCTTATATATAGATTATGGCCCATCATTTACATAGGTTTACCAAACGGATACGACACCGGTATACTGAATGCGTAATTTGAATCTGCGTCTTCGTCAAAGGGAAAAGCATTCCCCCACCCTGTGAATCCTGTATATGTCTATGCTATCTAATGCGTACAATATTAAAGCCATTATACAGTAGAATTTGTATTCAAAACAGAGCCAGACATTAGAATGCTATGAGGTAGCCACTTGCATTGGGTCTTCAGTAAATCTTTTCTTTACAGTGGACTAAATATGCAGCAGGTTCAGGCACGGCGGAAGCAATTCATGATTGCGGGGGCTACTATCACAGCACAATTAGGCGAGGGTCCAGGGGCCGCCTAGGCCCCAGAAGCTCCAGGGGTCTTAGATGGCCGGAGAGGCATTCTAGCGTATTTCCGAGCAATAAAACAAGAAATCATCATCTATTGGTGTTGCCTGTTTTCCCAACATTTTTTAAATGTTGATCGTCAAGCAAAATGATGTTCGGCAGTATGAATAATTTAAATATATATCAATCCAAATATATTCAATCCAAAGGTTCATTAAGCTTCGATCATGTCACTGGCACAGAGATTTTTTCTACTTGTTGGGGAACCTTTTGTCTCTTTGTGATTCATGTATATTGACAATTCTACCGCCGTCAGCGAACGTTCAACTTCTGCGATACCGGTACGTGGGGTGAAAACTCACCTCGGACCACTGCATTCTCCTGTATGTCCATAGGGAGGAACCGATTCTCGTTGTTGACGAATTCATTCGCTATATCAACCAAGGTGATGGAATACGTACAACTTGGTTGATATACATGTAGCGAAGGAAGTCATCAACAACGAGAATCGGGGTTCATACTCCATGTAAGAATCACGAGACAATGCATAGAATAGCCAAGTCTGGGGACAACAATATGTCTAGATCTGAGCCTTTTCAACTGCACAAAGACTCCGACAATAGCTGCCTACATGAAGTATCTACCAGAATCGGAGGCGAGTATTTGGTCGATTTTTGGAGTAGTCGTGCAGTCATAATTGACTTGCTACATGTATTATAGCGTGTACTAGAGCAGCATTTTACGAACACAACTTGTAAATCATGTGAATAAGCAAGGATGTCTCTCATGGTTGTAACTTATCGGAAATGAAAATCTGCATTCAATACAGATATAGATGTTTTCGCGTCACTCTACCTTTTGGGAACCTAAAAATTACTAAACAATGCCGTTAAAAAAAAAATCTAGAGCTTTGGCTAACCCACTAATGCTGGACAGTTGTAAATAGTTTTAGTTATGCGATAGATATGCGACGCAGACAATTCATTTTACTATTCATTTCGAAAATAAGTATTCATTGAAATATTTTTGGGTTGACATATGGATTTTAGAAAAGTTGGCCAAATTATTGGGGGGCTTCAGCCCCCGTAGCCGCCACGGCTCCGCCGTGCCTGAGGTTAGTACAAACAGTCGGTGTCACTGTGGCAGGGAAAACCAGGAACATCTCAATCGAAGGGGGACAACTCAATCCACCATTTATTGCCAAGTGATACAGTTGGTAAGTTTTCCTTTTACGTGCAGGCACGGCGGAGCCGGGGAGGCTACGGGGGCTGAAGCCCCCCCAATAATTTGGCCAACTTTTCTAAAATTCATATGATGGCAACGCAAAAATACCTCAACGAATGCGTATTTTCGAAATGAATAGTAAAATGAATTGTCTGCGTCGCATATCTATCGCATTACTAAAACTCTTTACAACTGTCTAACATTAGTGGGCCAGCCAAAGCTTTAGAATTTTTTTCATCGGCCTTGTTTAGTAAATTTTAGGTTCACAGAATGTTAATAGTGTTATACCATATAAAAGATGATAAAAATAAATGATTAAATCCTCACATCATGTATGCCACCAATTACTAAGACGAAATGCCGCTAAAAACATATGACTCCTTCTGTCCTGGACGTTTCGTGATATCAGCGAAGGTAAAATACTGTCACTCAATTTTGCTATTCGTTTTGCAAGCGAATGATCGTAAAGAAAGAATCCAAGAAGACAAAATAAGGTGATAAAAAGAAAAGCATATTCTTGATGTTTATTTTGTCAATCACATGAAAACAGTCAATATGCTCTTTACAGTTCGCAGTCTTAGGTGACTGTTACCTTCGCCTAATTGTGATGTGATATTCAGCAAAAAACAGAAAAAACACGAACACACACACAGATACACACACGAAACAAAAAAATTAGACAAAGATAGACAAAGAACCGATAGAGTGACGCGAAAACACCTATAATCTGTATTGAATGCAGATTTTAATTTCCGATAAGTTATAATCATGAGAGTCATCCTTGCTTATTCACATGATTTACAAGTCGTGTTCGTAAAATGCTGCTCTAGTTCACGCTAGACTACTCCAAACATCGACCAAATACTCGCCTCCGATTCTCATTGTTGATGACTTCCTTCGCTACATGTATATCAACCAAGTTGTACGTATTCCATCACCTTGGTTGATATAGCGAATGAATTCGTCAACAACGAGAATCGCAGCTTCACATTTCAAGTTAAATGCTACACTAAATCCGCGTCATTTACACGTGTAGACTTCGCTTGGATTTGCGAAGATGCGAGAATCGGTTCCTCCCTATGGATACAGGAGCATGCAGTGGACGGAGGTAAGTTTTCACCCCACTTACCGGTACCGCAGAAGTTGAACGTTCGCTGACGGCGGTAGAATTTCCAATATACATGAATCACAAGGAGACAAAAGTGGAAAAAATCTCTGTGCCAATGACCTGATCGAAGCTTAATGAACCTTTGAATTGAATATATTTGGATTGATATATATTTAAATTATTTATACTTCCGAACATCATTTTGCTTGACGATGATGAATATTAAAAAAAATGTTGGGAAAACAGGCAACCCAAATAGAGTTTACACGGGCGAGGATTTGTTGTTTTATTGCTCGGAAACACGCTAGAACCCTCTCCGGCCATCTAAGACCTCTGGAGCTTCCGGGGCCTAGGCGGCCCCTGGACCCTCGCCTAATTGTGCTGTGATAGTAGCCCCCACAATCATGAATTGCTTCCGCCGTGCCTGACGTGGCATTGATTTTGAAAGAGAACCCCACTATCTCCAGACCACGCGGGTACAGTATGATTCGTAGTGGGGAACAGATTAAATGGCAAGTGGTAAGTTCAGAGGTTAAATGAAAAAAATACCGACCAACCCCTCCGAATCCCCCCTGCGTACGGGCCTGGTCATCTTTTTTTTTTTCATTTAACTCACTACTTTACTTTCCTTTCACAGAAACGTTGTCTAAGTTGACCGCATATGTATTAACCAATTAATCGCCAGCTGATAGTAACATACTGGTGAGGATTTTATACAAACAACATTGAAGTATAGTGTCAACTGAAAAAGTCTTGAAACAACATAAGAAATAAGAAATAAAGTGAAAAATTTATTCCCTCATCAATCCAAGCTCAATCATTGTAAGATCATGAGGTTGGATAATTTACTGGCAAAATTAAAAGGGACTGAATAGTCACACTTTCCTGTATACATCTAGGCACTAATACAACGCACTACTGGTCATATCACAGCTGTATATTTCACACAATCCTGTTTGAACCTAACTATTGATCATATCAACTTTCTGAAGCATTTATATTTTCTGTATTTGCTACTTTTTTTAACAGGAACCTGCATACAAAAGATGTCCACAGAGATAGCACAGCAATAAAGGTCAATGTAAACCGGAGAGCTTTGAACCAAGGGGGATAACCCTGCATCATAGTGTCAAAGTAGGCTGCCCCTGCAAGTCCACCCATCACTGTGAGCAGGGATACAGGCAGAGGACACAGTAGCCCTGTCCATGCTACCAGTGAAGGAAGAATGCTGTATCCTAAGTTCTTCCAGTCTGCTCTTTCTGTACTCCCTTCAGGCAGTGTAAAACCCCACCGGACTCCCCCAAGAAATGAAAGAATCACGGCTCCGTAAGCCACATGGGCAAACACTATATCAGGGATATAAAGCTGAGTTGCTATCATGTAGGTGGGTGCGGAGATGAAAGGTATGAGGCCAGAGAAACCCAGCACAAGAGCAGGCAAAGGTGAGGACTTAAGGTGTACAAGACCCGTCCATATTGTTACTGCCGTTGTCTTTCTATCTTCAGTGATATGTCGTGTTTGACACTGGACAGGCGAGCTCTGATAACTACCATAACTACCTAGATTTTGGTATTGCACACTTCCAGTCTTCAAAGAGTTCTCATACAACCTTGAACTCACAGAAGACCGGCCATATTCTCTGGACACTCCTTGTGTAAAGGTGCAGCTACAACTCTGCCCTAGCTTATGAGCATGTTGAAATTTCATCAGAACTGAAGGGAGCTTCTGCCTATTGACTTTATCAGCTTCTATTAGAGAATAAGCCAGTGATGACCATGACGCCTTGGCAGTAGTTAGACAGCAGTGGTTCTCTCTCAATGAAAGGAAGATCCAGTTCCTCGTCATCAAAGCCTGGCGGATTAGGGTAGACATCCCCGTAACACGTCCCTGAATCTGAACGTAGAGAGAAGAGTAAAACTTAATATAATTGTAACATCTGCGAAACATACATAAAAAACATTTCACAAAACAGCCCTTGTAGGATTTTCAAAGAAAAGCATCCACTCAGGGGACATAGGTAGCATAGTTAACATAGTAGACACCCGGTGAAATCAAGTACTGGTATCAATAAACTGTTTTGTTAGAAGTACACCTCTTCAGCAGGTGTTATGAAGTGGCACTGACTCACTATGATTGGTGGACACTCATGTGGTCTGAGAGCATAAGATCCTACAGCAAATTAACTGCCTATATGTGGTATTAATTTGTTAAAGATTGTGCATCCCCTAGATAGGCTCACTAGATTAAGAATGAATGTATTGTTTAATCTTTTTTGAAAAGAAAATTATGAGGGAGGGCGCATTTCATTTTTATTTTTGAAGTCAGATTGAATCAATGGTAATATAGAACTTGCGCTCTCAAATGTTTCCATTCCGATCATACATACCGTACACTTACACTCTCATAAATTTCCATTCCGATTATCATGAAGACTGTCGAGCAAACAAAAACATGGTACCTCCGACTATCGACATTGAAATTTGATATTTGTGGTGTGATATTTTAGCAAATAAAAAAAAAATATTAGGCGAAGTATTCTGTGGACGCAGGCTTAAATAGCTGAGGCATGTGAGGATGATAAACAAATATTTTTGGTGAGTCTGTGCTGATATATGATTGATGAATGGTAAACCCCAATGTCCTGGAGGTTTCCCAATTCCCATTACAGAAGACCCTGTATTGAGTCACCATGATAGTATGTGTTAACATGTATTTAACCCTGAAGTACATGTTACAGGTTACCATCTATTCTCTTAAGACACAACGGAAGTAACAGCGGCTCTAAACAAAGGACCAGCTGTTCTATCAATTACAGTGCCGTGATCGCCACCCGCGCAGCTGGGGGATTTTTAACTTAGGCCTCAATGGAGCATAACAGGTTTTTCCTAAAAATCTTCTCTCATACGGTACTTGAATTAAATTTCTACAACTTGGCGAAGTAAAAGATAGTACATCCGTTCAAATTATGTGTTAAGATCAGAACTGAACTAGCCTTTTTCGAAGTTTTTTTCATTTACTTCTGTGTTAAAATTAGGCTTTTCAGAAGGAGGAAAATCCCCTAGTGACGTCATTGTATCGTGGAGAAGAATGTTATGCAGGAGTCAAAGGAAATCCCCACCCCCCCCAACCTCGGGCAAGGGTCGGGTTTAGTGGGGCATTACCTGGGGATTCACAACATGTTTACGCCCCAGGGAGTGGGGCTTTCACACGTTTTCAGTCCTGTTTATGTTCGTATTGAGTTAATATTTCTTTTACCTAGGAATGGGACATAAATTGTATTTGGTTGAAGTTTAGGTGGGGATTCACTTCAATGTTTTGCCCCAGAGGGTAGGGCATTGAAGCATTTTAACAACTCTCATTTGCTAAGTCCCCACTAAACCCCGAGGTGGGGGTTTCGCTTGACTCCTGCATTATTCCCGGTCTAATTATGGTAATTACCTGCAACAAGTCCTTCCTCGAGAAATTATTTACAGCTAGGCAGGACCAGGCAGTTGACCATTAGATCTAGGTTACAATACATCTGAATTATAAAACTAAATGGACTAAAGGACCGGAAAAGAGCAATTTAGAAATGCAAATCCATTTTTATTTTTGTTTGTACAAAATCATGAAATGTGCATGCAATATGTGAACGTCACTGAGCAGTACCATGATATCATGATTTTCCAGTACGGTAATACGACAAACATTGTCCATGTCATTTGAATGGAAAGGCTATAGTATACACAAGAGAGGAAACTCAAGAAAATGTCATCAAGACTTATCTTCTGTTACCTGTGCCCTCTGATAGTGATAGGTGCAAACACTCAACACAAACAACCTGACCAATGTTATCAGTGTAACTGACCTCCCGATGACCTTGACCTGAATATTCACCAGCCCGATATCCTCGAATGCAAAATGGCAGATGGCACAATTTTATAATCTTACGTGATCTGGCTTGTTTTGTTGTTTGTTTCATTTTATAATATTATTACACTACAACTGTATATTTTGTTATTGAATCAACGAGTCATAAAGTGCAGAATTTAACAATGCTGATTTGATGTTCATCGAGAGTATTCGAGAAATTATGGGATATCGAGCCGCCATAATCGTGTGAAAAGTCAAGAAAGTGAAGTTGATAAGGAAATTTAGATGAATATTTTGATACGAACAGGCTGTTATACATGCAAACTAGAAAGTAGCCTTCACCAGTGAAAATATATATTCAGTTTATTGCACTGTTCTACAAACTATATCGGAGCTGGCAGCGACACTCGATTGAGATTCGAGAGTGGTGATTTCACGTTTTATAAACGCGCGTTGCGGTTGTCTGAAAATGTGTGTGGGCTAACTTCAAAAGTTTCAGAAGTTGTTCGGACAAAGTAACATCATCGCATCAACAGTTGTAATGAAAGGATAGAAACCGTTGAAAGAAACAAAAGATCATGACGAAGGCTACAACTATTAGATAAAGATAGAAGTTCGAAAAAATCTGTTCACGACATCCTGAAACGGACTTGCCCACCAGGACAAACTTCATGGAATTGGAAGTTCTTCAAGTTGGATTTTCTCACTGAAAACACTGGTAGTTACAAACAGACACAGTGGCACAAACATTCCAATATTGTCATTTATCAAACACCAGGTATTCCCTTTGATGAACTCTGCAGCAGCCGAAACAGCAGTCGGCACATGTAACCGGATGGACTACATTGAATTTGTATGCTCCATGCTCATTGTTCTTAAACAAATTAATCACCATTAAAGTTGCACGTTGCAGAAAGATATAACATCATGGGGTTGTCATGACCCAGGGCCTTTTCCAACATCTAAGCATAAATGTGTACATATTAGAATTTTGAGTAGACTAGAAGATTCCTGTCCAGCAGAGTGGAAAACTGAAGTGAGAGCATTGTGAATGCGACAGATTGAACACTATCTACACTCTTTGTATATATTTGTACAAATCAAGAATTTATACTTTTCTTATTGTGTGTGGGACAATACTGGTGTATTGCATTACATAGTGTGATATGTGCCTTAACTTATTTGATTTGAACAACAAGACCAAAGGTGAATGTAGACATTGTAGCACTGGTGGTTCCACACAAAACATGAAGATGGACTGAACGTGGTTTGTGGATTGAAGAAAACAATGTGAACTTTTTGCTGCTTATTTCTGGAGAGAAATATTATATTGTCACTCAGTGTATACTTCCATAAATATAGAACTGGCAATGTACAGGTAGCAGAAAGCCACTTCGTTTCATGGAATTGAAGACGTTCACGTTTTCGTGAACACCATATTCTTGTGATTTGAGATAACAAAACTGTTATGTGAAAGAGGTTAACTGAAGCATCGCAGTATCTTCGAACTGCAGGGCAGTTAGGATTGTCCCTATCCATCTTCCTTCAGTAGCGGAATATACTCTGGACTCTGGTCGCTTTCTTACTGCATCGTCACCGCTGCTTCAGTCTTGTGATTCAGATTAAATATTCTGATAAAGGTAATTAAATTTGATTGGAGTACTTCATACATTCACATGTAGAATCCATCTTCCAAAAATTCTGTTGAAGTAAAAACTCTGTGAACTATGGCAGTTTATGTACTCAACCAGAACAAATGATTCACTTAATATTGCTATTGCATTGGTTATGGGATTAATTGAATTTTTGCAAATTTGTGATTACACCGTGAATGTCATTATAGAAAGTGATCCTACAGATTTCTATACTGATGACTGACCCTGTCCATGTTGTAGACTGATGACTGACCCTGTCCATGTTGTAGAATGACTGATCCTGTCCATGTTGTATAATGACGACTGACCCTGTCCATGTTGTAGACTGATGACTGACCCTGTCCATGTTGTAGACTGATGACTGACCCTGTCCATGTTGTAGACTGATGATTGACCCTGTCCTGTTGCTTCAATGCATTTTGCTGAGAAGCTACAGGAACTTGACAATGTGATGTCTAGCACTGTAATATCACTGTAATTATTGCACCATGTAAGCGTCTTGTCTGTGTCTTGTGCGCTGTCCTTAGTGTTTTATAGGGTGGATGGAGGGTGTCTGGTTCCATGCTGCTTCAAAGATTTCTTCTTTGAAGTAGCAGGAACACAACTGGGCTGGGTGGTGCTTAATTGGTTCGTCGTGATATAGCTGAAATATTGTTGAAAGCGACGTTAAATTCTATTCACTCACTCACCATGTTGTAGAATGACTGATCCTGTCCATGTTGTATACTGATGACTGACTCTGTCCTGTCCATGTTGTAGACTGATGACTGACCCTGTTCATGTTGTTCACTGATGACTGACCCTGTCCATGTTGTTCACTGATGACTGACCCTGTCCATGTTGTATACTGATGACTGACCCTGTCCATGTTGTATACTGATGACTGACCCTGTCCATGTTGTATACTGATGACTGACTCTGTCCATGTTGTAGACTGAGGACTGACCCTGTCCATGTTGTATAATGACGACTGACCCTGTCCATGTTGTAGACTGATGACTGACCCTGTCCATGTTGTGGACTGATGACTGACCCTGTCCATGTTGTAGACTGATGACTGACCCTGTCCATGTTGTAGACTGATGACTGACCCTGTCCATGTTGTAGACTGATGACTGACCCTGTCCATGTTGTAGACTGATGACTGACCCTGCCCATGTTGTACATACTGATGACTGACCCTGTCCATGTTGTAGAATGATGACTGATCCTGTCCATGTTGTAGAATGATGACTGATCCTGTCCATGTTGTATACTGACGACTGATCCTGTCCATGTTGTAGACTGATGACTGACCCTGTCCACGTTGTACAAACTGACGACAGACCCTGTCCATGTTGTACAAACTGATGACTGACCCTGTCCATGTTGTACATACTGATGACTGACCCTGTCCATGTTGTACAAACTGATGACAGACCCTGTCCATGTTGTACAAACTGATGACAGACCCTGTCCATGTTGTACAAACTGATGACTGACCCTGTCCATGTTGTACATACTGATGACTGACCCTGTCCATGTTGTAGACTGATGACTGATCCTGTCCATGTTGTAGACTGATGACTGATCCTGTCCATGTTGTAGACTGATGACTGATCCTGTCCATGCTGTATACTGACGACTGATCCTGTCCATGTTGTAGACTGATGACTGATCCTGTCCATGTTGTATACTGATGACTGACCCTGTCCATGTTGTAGAATGATGACTGATCCTGTCCATGTTGTATAAGTGATGACTGACCCTGTCGATGTTGTAGACGGACGACTGACCCTGTCGATGTTGTAGACTGACGACTGACCCTGTCCATGTTGTAGAATGACTGATCCTGTCCATGTTGTATAAGTGATGACTGACCCTGTCCATATTGTAGACTGATGACTGACCCTATCCATGTTGTAGACTGATGACTGACCCTGTCCATGTATACTGATGGCTGACCCTGTCCATGTTGTAGAATGATGACTGACCCTGTCCATGTTGTACATACTGATGACTGACCCTGTCCATGTTGTAGTCTGATGACTGACCCTGTCCATGTTATAGGCTGATGATTGACCCTGTCCATGTTGTAGACTGATGACTGGCCCTGTCGATGTTGTAGACGGAGGACTGACCCTGTCCGTGTTGTAGAATGATGACTGACCCTGCCCATGTTGTACATACTGATGACTGACCCTGTCCATGTTGTATGCTGAGGACTGACCCTGTCCATGTTGTAAACTAATGACTGACCCTGTCCATGTTGTAGACTGATGACTGACCCTGTCCATGTTGTAGACTGATGACTGACCCTGTCCATGTTGTAGACTGATGACTGACATACTGCTTGTTGTAGACTGATGACTGACCCTGTCCATGTTGTAGACTGATGACTGACCCTGTCCATGTTGTAGATTGAGGACTGACCCTGTTCATGTTGTAGATTGAGGACTGACCCTGTTCATGTTGTAGACTGATGACTGGCATTGTCTGTGTTGTAGACTGATGACTGTTTTTGTCCATGTTCTAGGTGTTGTACACTGATGACTGACCTTGTCCATTTTATAGACTGATGACTGGCCTTGTCCATTTTATAGACTGATGACCGACGTGTGTGTTGTAGATGGATGACTGACCTTGTCCTTGTGGTAGAGCAAACTGATGACTGACCTTGTCCTTGTGGTAGACTAGACTGATGACTGACATCCGTGTTGTGGTCCGATGACTGACCTTGTCCATTTTATAGACTGATGACTGGCCCGCTCCGTGTTGTAGAATGATGATTGACGTTCTCTCTGTTGTAGACTGATGACTGTTGTCCATGTTGAAATCTGATGACCGATTTTGTCTGTGTTGTAGAGGTTGTAGACTGATGACTGACCTTGTCTGTGTTGTAGACTGATGACCGTGTGGTTCCCGGGTGTGAAAAGGAATAGGACCCAACGTCGTGATATGACTGAAATATAGTTGAAAGCGACGTTAAATCATATTCACTCACTCACTGTAAATGTTGTAGACTGATGACTGATTTTGTCTATGGTGTAGATGTTGTAGACTGATGACTGACCTTGTCTGTGTTGTAGATGTTGTAGACTGATGACTGACCTTGTCTGTGTTGTAGATGTTGTAGACTGATGACACCTTGTCTGTGTGGTAGATGTTGTAGACTGATGACTGACCTTGTCTGTGTTGTAGAAGACGTAGACTGATGAATGACCTTGTCTGTGTGGTAGATGTTGTAGACTGATGACTGGCCTTGTCTGTGTGGTAGATGTTGTAGACTGATGACTGACCTTGTCTGTGTGGTAGATGTTGTAGACTGATGACTGACATTGTCTGTGTGGTAAATGTTGTAGACTGATGACTGACCTTGTCTGTGGTGTAGATGTTGTGGACTGATGACTGACCTTGTCTGTGTGGTAGATGTTGTAGACTGATGACTGTCCTTGTCTGTGTGGTAGATGTTGTAGACTGATGACTGTCCTTGTCTGTGTGGTAGATGTTGTAGACTGATGGCTGACCTTGTCTGTGTGGTAGATGTTGTAGACTGATGACTGACCTTGTCTGTGTGGTAGATGTTGTAGACTGATGACTGACCTTGTCTGTGTTGTAGAAGATGTAGACTGATGACTGACCTTGTCTGTATGGTAGATGTTGTAGACTGATGACTGACCTTGTCTGTGTTGTAGAAGTTGTAGACTGATGACTGACCTTGTCTGTGTTGTAGAAGTTGTAGACTGATGACTGGCCTTGTCTGTGTTGTAGAAGATGTAGACTGATGACTGACCTTGTCTGTGTGGTAGATGTTGTAGACTGAGGACTGGCCTTGTCTGTGTTGTAGACTGATGACTTGTCCATTTTGTAGACTGATGACTGGCCTTGTCCATGGCTTATGACTGTTTTTGTCTGTATTGTAGATGTTCTGGACTAACCTTGCTCATGTTATAGACAGATGACTGACCTTGTTTCATTTTGTAGACTGATTACTGACCTTGTCTGTGTTGTAGACTATGACTAACCTTGTTTGTTGACTGACCTTTTCTGTGTTGTAGAGTAGACTGATTACCTTGTCGTTGTAGAGTAGATGGATGACTGACCTTGTCCTTGTTGTAGAGTAGACTGATGACTGACCTTGTCTGCTGTCTGATCTTTTCCATGTTGTCTGACCTTTTCCATGTTGTAGACTGATTACCTTGCCCTTGTTGTAGACCGTTGACTGACCTTGTCATTGTTGTAGAGTAGATCGATTATCTTGTCCTTAATTTGCTGTAGACTGATGACGGACCTTTCGTGTTTTGCTTGTTATGTTATAGACTGATCCTGCAGGTGACTGCCTACTGTCTCGATAATAGATGTTCCCTTGAGATAAGGTTGATTTTCGTATTAGAATTTCCCGATATAATATACATCATTGGTATATTGCAGGCTGTCGTGATGGTGAATGCTCACTGATGGCCGCCAGTAACGCCCCAAGACATGACTTCGCCCCAGCTTGGCTTAAGATTCCCAATCAGGAGAATACTGTAAGTATTTGATCACTGATTTTGGCTCCTTTACTCTACACCACTGAATGCAAGCTTGAAAATAATGTACGTCCTGAATCTATCACCCATATCACAGGATATGGAACATGCCCATGACCTTTTACCTCCTGATATATGTATATGATGAGTGGCTGCCTCATTCTGATTTGCAGGGGATTAATTAGAAATGTCAGGTTTGAATTTCAGAGCAACCATCCCTTGTACAGCATTGAAATAGTTGAGTACCGTATTACCATAAGATGCAAATGCTGTAGTGTATGATGGGGCAGGAAAGGGGCAAATTCATTCGTAAATTCTCGCATGTGCCTCTGACAATATTGCAAAGAAATGCATGTCGGGACTAGAAAGGGGCAAATTTTAGTATCTGTGATTCAAGGACCCTGGTTGTAAATATTTTTGGGGAAATTATTGCAGAGCATTACCAGGTCCTCCTGTCATGCCTGTGTAATTATTGCTTGATCTTGTTGATATTTTGAATGTAAAATGTCTAAAAATGAGCATTCTATTTGATAACAATTGAATAAACGTAATGCATTGGTTTACACATGGTTAATGTACTGAACTAAATAAACATACTGAGTTTGGTACATAGATATCATGGGATATACATTGACATGGTTAGTCACTGAGACACCCTTTGTATCCTTTGTAGAAGTCAGCTGGACTAAAGCAATCAGCTGATCCGGCAGACAAAGGTAGTCGAGGCAGGAAAGATGACAGCTATCACAACTCCTATAACCGCTATGGCACGGACTACAGCAAGCAGCTTCACCGCCAACATTCATTTGATACCTACTATGATGGAAGTAAGTATAACTGCTTGTATCATTATCACCTGTTCATCATCTTAGGCCAAGAATAAATGCTTATATTATTAGATATAAAGTGGAAGGCCAGAAAATCTGTAGCTTTTCCATCACGAGATTCAATAGCTTAGGTGTATGCATATATTGTGACTGATTTTGGTGATGGTTTGGCTATGTGAACAACTTTTACACCTCCAATTACACCTGTTCAGGTCAGCAAGTTTCCAAAATATAGGTCATTGTAATTTGACAAAATCTTCGTCACTTGCCATTTTGAGCTGCTCATATCTTGGTAACAATGACCTGTAGAAAAGTTACATTCAAAGACTGATGTAATACTAAACAGTTTTTACCTGGAAAGAATGGGTTTTCAGAGGGTCATATGTAGGCACGTGTAAATGCTAACCTTGTTCCAGGCTGCCGTGTGCATGTAACCAATTCTCGGTTGTAAACACTATCAGGCTTATCCCATTTTTGCAGAGGGGTAAAGCAGGTTAGAAAACGTGCTGTAGTCGTTGTATATTCTTTTCCTCCTTATTTGCGATGAACGCTTTAGTCACCACTAAATAACCACACTGTACATTTAACTTGTCATGAAGAAAAAAACAATGCTGAAACAGTTTTTTTGGTGGAATCAATATTATTAAAACTGACAGCAAATTTTCGTCCATCATGAACAGGCTTGGTGCACATGTTGGTTTTAAACCGTTTTGGCGGGTAGTCAGTCGCAGAAATCCCTACCTGTTTCAGCACCAATGGTGAATCTCTTTCTGATTTGCTAACGTATGTTCTGTATGTATAGGTAACAGACACAATGGTCCTAACAAATACCGCCATCACTCTGTAGATGATGATTACTATGCATACCAGTATGGACCGTACGGTTACTACAATGGCTACAGCTATGACAAGTACAACATGCAGTATAGCTCTCAACCTTCTCTTCTTCGCTCACCTGGTAGGGATCCCGCTAAATATCAACATCCTAGTGCAGCTCGGTTCGGACAGGTAAGCCCAGACATTTATTCCAAAAAAGCAGTAAACATATTTCATAAAATAATTGTGAAATTGTTCTAAGCTAACTAACATGTGGGAGATTTCATATTTTCTCCAGTTCAAATTTTATACTTTTAAAGTGAACCTATTTGTAGCTTGAATGATGTCCACGTGGGGCTTCCGGGGATTGACCTGGGGTGTTGTCGTGCACACTCAAGGTCATGGTAAGAATAGGCCTCAGCCCCTCAGAGAGCGTGTCATAAGAGGTGACTAACTGGGGCACCCATGGTGTTCCTGGGTGTGAAAAGGAATAGGACCCTACGCGTGTGGTTTCCAGGTGTGAAAAGGAATAGGAATCAAACATTGTGAGATGACTGAAATAGTGTTGAAAGCGACATTAAACCAAATTCACTCACTCACCCCTACTCCAGTTTTGTTGTCAACTTGGACTGGCTGGATGAGTCTGACAAATATTGAATTATTGATGAATATGTATGAAATAGTTGTGTACAATGGCATAATTTTGGAATAGAAATGTTCCAGACCTGGTCACTGATTATTTTAGGAGTTGATTTGTTACTTGTAGAGCCCTGTTATTTTAATTTCACCATGATGCATTATATGTCTCCAACTGTTCTTTTAAACAGCTGAATGGGGCATACCCTGGTTACTATGATCTCTACCCATACGATTACTATCATGGTGACCCTTACTACAATGGCTACCCAAGTAGAGTCTCATCTAAGCGCAGCTACCATGATAAAGATGGTCGGAACTCATCACGTGACGGGAGGGAAAGTGATAAAGGGAAGGATAGAGAGCCTACAACGGAGAAAAACAAGAAAGCCTTCAATGATGACTTTGTAAGTATAAACAAGGAAACAGTCACTGATGATTTTGTAAGCCTTCTTTTAAGTGATTTGTTACTATTAAGTGATTTGCTTTAACCTTTTCACTGTTGATGACGTCACCGTGTTCTCTCATTCTGTTGATGACGTGCAGCGTATGTTCATGTTTGTAGTCGTTTTATGATGGCGCCATTATGTCGGCGGGTCTATTTCTACGCATTTAGAAACCCGCTGATCAAACGAGAAGAGAATTCCATTGTTACTGGGGGATCCCCCAATGTCACTTCCTCTTAGTTCGACATGAAAGCACGCATGCGCGCCAGAAACGTACAGTATTCTTGTAAAGGCTGCGACATGGCAAGTGAACCCAGATTAAACAGTGAAAGGGTTAAATAAACATATTTGCCAACCAGTTATAGAGAAGGTTTTGAGAGTATTGAATCACAATAACAAGTTTTCAGCAATGTATTTTTGTCCTGATGTTCATGAAATGCTTACATTTCCATCTTCAGCCTTCCTTGAATGGTGAGAAGAAAGAGGGCCCAGCCAGTAAGGTGGTTAATGGTGGGGGAGTCTGGGGTGAGTACTCCAATTTATCCACACGCTGTATCCATACAGTAGATGTTTTTTTTGTGGTAACCTTGTCCAACTTTACATTTACTCACAGCACAGTATGTATTTATGTTAGAGGCCCAATTACTAGGCGTACATGTACCAGAATATATCCTCTAACATGTTCGAAGGAATGTGAGACAACTTGTTTGACTATACTTTCGCATTTCAATGGAAGTACATGCGGTGATAAACATTAAGTACATGTAAGGAGTTTTGTCAGTAGGCTGTATTGTGAAGACAGATCAATTTGAATCAGCTGATATGTTCTCAAACACAAGGCTATGCTTATCGAGTGGTTCAAATTATGAGACCATCATTGGCTAGGACGATCAGCAAAATTGCAGACAAAACATGGCACAGCTCTCCAGGTTACGTTTAGTGGCAAGTTGTTCATTGGTTGGAATCGCAGGGATGGATAGTCCTCCTTCAATGGCATAGATCGAAAATAAAGTTATGTGCTGAAATGTTTGATGATTGATTGTTCTTGGCTTTTTCAGATAATCATCCAATCAGTAAACCATCAGCAGCCAATAGAGGGGAAGACTCACCAGGGACAGAAATTACTCCAAAGGAAAGTCCTGCCAAAACCAGCCACTCTACTAGTGCTCAGATCTTGAACCTGAAGGCACTCGTACCAAACAAGGTACATGTAGGCTTGGCCGTCTATTCTGATTCAGGGCCCTCCACATCCCAGGAGTTGAAATGTTTGAAAAAAATCGCCTGTCTCAGGTGACGGGTGAAAATGATTTGTACCGGTCTCCTCCCAGTGAAAGTAGCCTGAACGCGCTTATGATACAAAACAATAATGTTTATTTTTTGCTTTGTAATATTGAATAAATATTGAAAAAGCAATTCAAGTACTCGGGCCTGATGAGCGTAATTTGTGTCGAATGAATAATGCAATAATTGATCTGTTAGTGCTTTGAGCAAAAATGAATTAACTGTCAACAAAATATGTTTTGGCTACCTGTAACTTGACACAGGTAACTTGCTTTTCTACCTGTCTCTTGCAGAAAGTACCTGTCAGGGACATGCGTTAATTTTGACTATTGCATCCTGTGCTTAGCCTCGCCATCCAGGCTAATGGTGACACGTTGGCATACTACAATATTTTTCAGCGACCTGACACATAGCTTGAAGCCAAAGTGAAAGTTGACACGAAACATAAAACACATGTGGAACTGGAAGTAGTTTTCCACATTTTTCGTTCCTGATCATTCCAGTAAACACGTAGACATATATACAGGATATGCGAACAATACAGACACAGGTATTAATTCCGCACTCTGCAAGGATATGTTCTATTTTGGAGGTCTAGAACCATTGTTCCATGTTGCTAGCTCAGTTCATTTGTCACAGGAGCAGGCTTGTGTATGGCTTTTGATGCATCCGCCATGAGACAAGGGGGCGAAGTCATACCAAAGATTAAAAAAATGGAACTTGTATCTTTCTCTTTTGGCACTGAGCAGGAAGAGGATAGATCAAGGACTGGTCGGCTGGTGTCTGGATAATGTGATTGTATCATCACGATTGTTGAAAAAGGCGTTAAAATCCCACTAACTCATTCAATCACTCGTGATCAAGTTTATTGTGGCCGAAAATCAGTAAATCATTGAAAATTGTTAGTTTATGCCATAAGTACAGTTCAGAGATGATGATTATGATGACAAAGAAGCCTATTTATTGTTACCTCTCAACCAATTTTAGCCAAAGGGTATTGTCTGTGTGGTCCCTCTGTCTGTCTGTCTATCTTGTTAACAAAATATCTCCTGAAGGATTATAATCAGGCTTTCCAAATTCCTAAAACGTACATCTGGCGATTGGTCAGAAGCCTAGATGACAGACCTTGACCTACTTTGTCAAGGTCAAGTTCTAGTATTGGTGACGGTGATATCGTTTGAAGGTTTACATCTAGGCTCTTCAAATTCATATTACATATATACAACTGGTGATTGACTGGAAACCTTTTCCAATTTGACAGACCTTGAACTATTTTATCAAGCTAACATTCTAGTTATTGTAATATCTCTTGGGATCCTGGCTAGGCTCTCCAAATTGACACAGTACATATGCAGCTGATGATTGACTAAAAGCTTATGCAAACTAACTAACCTTGACCTATTTTATCAAGGTCAAATTCTAGTTTAATGTGATCTTAAAGATGATCATTTCATTTTTGTGTAGGTCAATACAGTTCTTTATGAAAGATCATAGCTCAAAATTTGTCTCAAGTTTTGGTTCCTGCAGTCAAAGGTGTGCATGGACATTTGCTGAAGCCCATACAGCTCCTGTTATTATTAAAATCATGTTTATATTTCCAGGGGCCCTTGCCAAGAAAAACCAACCGCCTGAATGGATCACCATATGGTAAAGAACCCGGTGCATACTGTGGTATAAAACCTCCTACGCCAACCCTTTCCCAGTCCTCTAGTTTGACCAAGGAGGTAGGTTTATGTATATACCCAGGAATTTACTTCACCTAGAATTAATACAAGAAATCCAGGCAGTCCTGCCACACTTTAGATTGAGATGCTTTCCTGTCAGGATTTTTTTTGTGTAGATAGTCATTTCAGAAAACTCCACAATTAGCAACTCGGTTTCATCTCTGTTCTCTGAATAAGGAATTGATCCTCCCTAAACTTTTGATTTGTTGTCTGGAAATGCATGTCCAATCTTAGAAACAAAAAGTGATAGTAATCAGTATAATGCATTTCCACTGTCTTGTAAGAGCTCCATTGAAAACTGCTTTATCGTCATGTGTAGTGTGTAATTAGTGGAGATGGTGATTTGATTGGTTGAAATGTAGGATTTGTTAACTCATTCAGTACTGCAGCTTATCCTAGCTGTCAACCCTAGACAGTTTTCTATGCCTCGACCCCGCTGCTTCCAGCTCAAGCAGTCAGTGAAGTTGAATAATTAACTCTAAAACAGAAGACGTTTTTGTGTTTGTCTGCATTTCAGATCCCAGACATTCTGAAACATATATCTTTGTCCTTTTGAAATAATATATTTCAACAAAAACTATGTGTGTGGATTATTTGCTCAAGAAATACAGTTTTATTCCAAATAAAAATCAGTAAACTCACGGACACATTCGTAATTTTCAATTGAAGTTTGCAAAATGACCACCTGATTAAAACTCAGACTTAATAACCGCTCCTCTATCGGACATGTTGCTAATTAAGATCTGGGACAGTCTGTATCTTAAATCTGTCGTGCATGTCAGACTGGCGATCACAGTCCAACTTCAACGGGTGAATAAGTGCCTATCCGATTATTTCTGTAGTGAACGAGGCGCAGAAAAATCCAACCCAGGCAGCTGACGAAGTTCACCAAAGATTATTATTTGCTCGGACAGGCACCTATTCGCCCGTTTTTGGACTGTGATTGGTCGCCAGTCTGACATGCCCGACAAATTTAAGATACAGACTGTCCCAGATCTTAATTAGCGACATGTCCGATAGAGGAGCGGTTATGAAGTCTGAGTTTTAATCAGATTGGCAAAATGATGGTGCCAATGGCGATCGATGTTTCTGTGAACAACAACAACTACATAAAAAAAAAAAAAATACACAAACCTACGTAATTTCCAAAGATGGTAAGCATATATTTCTTTGATTACAATGCCCAGAAATAAACGAATACCCATTTATTCATGGACATTTGTCAGAAGAAAGCAGCTTGAGATGAGAGACTTCGCTAAATTGCGAAGAATTTGAGGGGTTTTTTTTCTGTCACATTCAAGGCGTATATCTCCCTCTTCCTGTGGTTGTTTTCAGTGATCAAGGTCACGTTGGAAAGGTCATTTCCTGGCCTTTTCCAATCTATTCATAGTTACAGTGGATGGCTAATATTACGAAAGCTACGATTGGATATCAATATGATTCATCTGACTGATTTGGTCGTATGTGACAATGAGCTACATCGACACTTCAGGGTTTCGGTTGGTTGTATCGTTACCACATGACTGAAACGAAGGCACGCGATTGATCAATTAGACCATGTAGACCATCGCAGTTATTTTCAAGCATGGCAGAGATAAAAATGATCAATATTTACCGACACAGGTGTTGGAAAAATGTGGAAAGTTTACGAAGTGGATCTGAAAGATTTCATCTTCATGGAACGATTAGATGATATCTTGGACACATACTTCAGAAATGGAGAGATTTGAATGGAATTACTGAGGGAATTTACATTTCTGCAGCAACATTTGCTGATAAAATAAAATAGTAAAATAGTTAAAATTTTCTAATTCCTCATTTTCCCCATTTCTTCGTTTCATTCTCGATCTTGTTTTATTTGTTTGTCAAAATGAAAACATTCATTGATAATCCGATTGTTCAAGGTTTAGGCTTTTCAAAGATATATTCATTTGGACAAGTTTCACTCGAGGCCCTCACATAAAATGCGACATTGAAGACGGAGTGTTGTTTATTTTATGGCAAAGCAGCGTTGTCGCCTTTTGGCGTCATTGGAGTTGGGGATGGCTCTTAGAAATAACGCTAAAAGTCATCATCGGGGTTGGAACAGGGAATCAATTTGTCGCCTTTTGGCATCATTGGTACCGAATGAATTAATGTCCTTTCCTAAAAACTTGTAGGAAGCCGATATAATTCCACTTTTCAACCAATCAAATTACATGATAAACATGATGACGAAGCATTTTTATACGCCCGCCTATTATGTGATGGCGGTTTCCGTCAGTGTGTCCGTCCGTCCATCCGTCCGTCCGTCTGTCCGTCCCTCGTGTCCGATCTATATCTGGGACAGTTTTCTATCTACAGTTCCAGTTTTTGGTGAGTGGATACCCTACGGGCAGAGGATGTGTCGCGTACCAAAATGAAGGTCGAGGTCAGAGGTCAAAGGTCACTGGCCTAAAAAACAGGAAATCACTGAAGTGTTCGCATTCAGTCTATATCTGTGACGTTTTCTATCCACAGTTACAATTATTTGTGAGTGGATACGCCAGGTGGAGACGATGTGTCGCGTACGAAAATTGAGGTCAAGGTCAGAGGCCAAAGGTCACTCATGCTTAAAATCAAGAAATCATTGATCATTGACAGTTTTCTATCTACAGTTCTAATTTTTGATGAGTGGATGCCCTAGGGGGGAACGATGTGTTGTATACCAAATGTAGGCCGAGGTCAGAGGTCAAAGGTCAAAGATCAGTTTTCCCAAAAAAATAAGGAAATCATTAAAAAAAATTAATTTTTTGTGAGTGGATTCAATAGGGGGAAATGAAGTGTCGCATACCAAAAAATAGGTCAAGGTCGAAGGTCAAAGGTCACTATGACCCCAAAATCAGGAAATTATTAAAAATAATTTTTTTTTGTGTCAGTAGATACATTAGGGGACACTATGTGTCACCTACCAAAATGTAGGTCAAGGTCGAAGGTCAAGGTGACCCCAAAATGGTGAAATTGTTAAAAATCGTGAGTGTCCATTGAGAAATTACGGGGAGCTGTTTTGTCATCTACCAAAATTTAGATCCAGGTCAATAGTCAAGGTCACTGTGACCCCGGAATAAAGGTCAAAGGTCACTGACCCCAAAATCAGGAAATTATTAAAAATATTTTATTTTTTTCATCACTTCTTCCTTCATGAAAAATTCTCTCGCCTGAAAGAAATCCATTTGCAGGAAAACTACTATTTTCTTGTGTTTGACTATTGTCGATTTCAGTGTGGGATATATGAGCTCTCGGCTCTTGCTTCAAGGTCAACTAGTTACCAAGAGTTAAGATCATTTTAGTTTATCAATCAATATAAGATGTGGTATGTTACATTCTCAGAAGCACAAAACTGTAGATCTTTCTCTGGATTGCAAGCTACCAATTGGAATCACGGCTATTAAACAACCTTGAAATTTGGACCAATGTAATTCCAGATATACGGGCGTATATTGAAGCCCCTTGGGCTCTTGTTCAATGGAGCTTTTACAAGACGGAGATATCAGACCCAGCAATATTGTAATTATGCATGTTCTAATGCAGGAAGTTAATTATTTCAGTAAACTGAAACGACCAACCTGCATTCTGCAGGATGGTCTGAAAACTAAATTCAACTATTTCACCCTTGCATAGATATGGGTTTATTGTTTTGCTCTGCATCTTTAACAATGTGTGATGTGATTTCAGACATCTAGACAATCGCCAACACCTGCCATGGATATTTTGAGTACCCGATTTGTCACACAGCCCAAGACCCTGGGAGACAAGAAAAGTAATTTCCTCAAGGCTTTACGGAAGGAGAACTCTAGTAGAACTGAAGATGAGGGAAAATCTAAGGATTCCACTAAAACATCCACTGTGAGTGCTTGTGTGCAATTAAACATATTATTATAAAAAACCTGTACAGATTTCATTATTGAAACAGGTTTCGTTTCCATTGATTGCGTGCATGGTACGTAACCCTTGCGCGTGCAAATTTTAGAGTAAAAAAAAAAAAAAAAAACCCCCCCCCCACAAAAACACTGGAAGCTATCTTCTGCTGAAAAGCAGGAAACTGCAAAGTGTTGAATTTCGCTGATTCAAATGTTTTTTTGTATTTCCTCTCCCCCTATGGGTCATGGTAAATGTGTGAAATGGGAAAATTGATCTCAGGAAGTTTGATTTATTGTGCAATAAGCAAGAAAAAATTGAAACGTCTCTCAGTATTCAGTGTTATGCATTTGGCTGCCATATTTTTTTAACGAGAATGGTGACCGACCATTTTTATGCCCCCGCCCATATTTATATGGGGGGGCATATAGAGTTTGGTCTCTCCTTCCTTCCGTCCGTACGTACGTACGAAGTTTACGGGCAATAAATTTCCAATGGATGGACGCTTTCACTTGAAATTTTTTTCACTGGTGTACATCCATAAGACCTTGAATGGGATTGCGTTTCGAGAAAATCCGTGTACAGGTGGCGCCACCACATAGTGTTAAATGGGCCTAGGCTAGGTTAATACATGTACAAGATGGGGTTTCCGGTCGATAAATCTCCAGTGGTTTGATGCTTTGACTTGAAATTTTTCTCACTGATGTACAGCCATAAGACCTTGAATGGGATTGCGTTTCGAGAAAATCCGCTTGCAGGTGGCGCCACCACTTGGCGTTAAATGAGCCTACTGGCTATGTTAATACATGTACAAGATGGAGTTTCCGGGCGATAAATCTATAATGGGTTGACACTTTCCATTGAAATTTTGTTTACTGGTTTACAGCCATAAGACCTTGAATGGGATTGCGTTTCGAGAAAATCCGCCTACATTTGACGCGTTAAATAGTGTTAAATGGTCCTAGCCTAGGTTAATACATGTACTAGATGAGGTTTCCGGACGATAAATCTATAATGGGTCGACGCTTTCCAGTTAAATTTTTTTCACTGCTTTACAGCCATAAGACCTTGAATGGGATTGCGTTTCGAGAAAATCCGCCTACAGGTGGCACCACCACATAGTGTTAAATGGTCCTAGCCTAGGTTAATACATGTACAAGATGAGGTTTCCGGGCGATAAATCTCCAGTGGTTTGATGCTTTAACTTGAAATTTTTCTCACTGATGTACAGGCATAAGACCTTGAATGGGATTGCGTTTCCGCTTGCAGGTGGGGCCACCATTTGGCGTTAAATGAGTCTACTGGCTAGATTAATACATGTACTAGATGGGGTTTCCGGACGATAAATCTATAATGGGATGACGCTTTCCAGTAAAATTTTGTTCACTGGTTTACAGCCATAAGACCTTGAATGGGATTGCATTTCGAGAAAATCAGGTGGCGCCACCACATAGTGTTAAATGGTCATAGGCTAGGTTAATACATGTAGAAGATGGGGGTTTCCGGGGGATAAATCTCCAGTGGTTTGATGCTTTAACTTGAAATTTTTCTCACTGATGTACAGCCATAAGACCTTGAATGGGATTGCGTTTCGAGAAAATCCGCTTGCAGGTGGCGCCACCACTTGGCGTTAAATGAGCCTACTGGCTGGTTAATGTACTAGGTGGGGTTTCCGGACGATAAATCTATAATGGATTGACGCTTTACATTGAATTTTTCTGTGCAACATCAGCTGTCAACTGGTGGACAGGCATATTCCATGCATGTGCCTACCCCAGCCCTTGAAATTCGCAAAATTTTGCCACGGCACAAAAATGCCGTCGCAGAAATGGTTTGCGACGGCATTTTTTTGAATGAACAATTAACATGAATGTTGAGTTAGTATTTGAAGTCAGCACAGTAAATAGAGAATAAACTTTTTATTCAATGTATCTCTGTTTGAATCAGTCTGTCATGCCGTATAAAGCATTTAATAGCAGTATGATCAGAAGCCAATGTCAATGTCAGATCACGATTTTGAAATCAGGGAACCATGAACCAATAAACCACAACACAAATCTGACAAACATCTCAAATCAGAACTTCATGAACTTGCTATTAAATTTAACCAAATAATTTTAACATAACTTTTGACTAAAAAGCGTGATTAGACACACGCTAGAAGAGAGTAGACTGAAGTTTCCACTTGTGTAGCAACGCTCCCACGAAGACGCTGATGTGGGAAAAAACGAGTTTCCGTTGTTGTTGCACCATTATCAAGTGTTTCTGTTTGACCATACACCTCACGGCAAAGTTTGCAAAACAGTTTGTCAACATCACCATCAGAATTCAGTTAATACCCAATACAGGTAAGTTGCCAACTGTAAACAGTTTTCTTTTTAACTCCCATAACGAGAAACAAAATTAATATATACAAATTCATGTTTCGACCATCGCATGCCAGGACGAACATGTGGGCTGGGCAGCGTGCGCTGGATGAACGTTTTATATTCATACACGAGGAAGAATGCGACCAGCATATCCTTAACAAACCCAGATCGGTGTGAAACTCTTAAATCTATATTATTATTGATACTAACGACAATCAGTTGTACTTAATTTCTGAAAACCACTTTATTCACATTTACGTTTGGTGTTTGTTACTTGCGCGCGATCATTTCCAGGACTTGAATCAGCGTTGTGAACAGTCTTACAAATTATCTGTCACTGAGTTACGGCTTCAGTATGCAGCCAATCATAGTTCACGTTGTGAATGAATTGGAGCATAAACCGTACTATGATTGGTTGTGCCCTGAATTTGGACAAGGTCATTCATGCCATGCACGCATGGCCTGAGCGGGAAGTCATCATTAGTTTTGAGAGCGGATTTACAGAGATCAAGAACATCAACAACTGTTTTTTTGCTTCCATCGCACACTTGCCGACTTCATTATCTCATTAAATATTCTGTTTTTAATTATCAAAAATGCAAATTTACTGAATACAATATTATTGTCTTTTATTATCTTGCTGAATTACAAAGTTTTAGAAGTTCTTGACAGGGAGATATTCACACTGAACCCATTTTTGCCACGGCAGAAATTTGCCGTCGCCCAGCTCGTTTACGGCGGTTTTTACGACGGCACTGCCGAATGCTGCCGCCAATTTTAAGGGCTGCTACCCCAAATATCCTCTATACATCTTTTTAAAAAAAATACCAGTAATGATTATCCACTACAATACTATTTCATGATCAACTTTTACTCTTTAGGTGGGGGCATTTATCACCTTCAGTGATAATTAATCCACATTCCATCAAATATGCTTCTCCAAAGGGGGCATACTCACTGATGCTGTTACTTCTAGTTTTTACCCCTCGGCCAACTTTGGCCTAGGGGTATTGTCGTCATCATGTACGGCTGTCCGTACGTCCGTACGTCTGTACGTCCGTACGTCCGTTACCGCGATATCTACAGAACCGTTTCATGCATGGCAACCAAACTTGTTACATCTATTTATCTTCACGTAAATCAGAAGCCTATCGAAAATGAGTCATCTCGGACAATATTTTGCAGAGTTATGCCCCTTTTACAAATAAAAATCCATTTATGATTTGTTATTGTGATAATTTCAGAACCGTTCCATATACAACATCCTAACGTGATACAGTTGTTTCTCTTGACCTGAACTAGATGCCTATCGAAAATGAGTCGTGTCAGAAAGTATTTTGCAGAGTTATGCCCCTTGTCTAATAAAATCCACTAATTCCTATGTTAAGTTTGCATATAATTTCTATATCATGTTTGTATACTATCACATTTATTTATTGATTGGATGACTGATTTATTGATTTATTCTCTTACACAATGCGAAGAATGCCTGCAAATCTGTTTTGAAAATGACACTAGATGCCTATCGAAAATGAGTCGTGTCAGAAAGTATTTTGCAGAGTTATGCCCCTTGTCTAACAAAATCCACTAATTCCTATGTTAAGTTTGCATATTATTTCTATATCATGTTAGTATACTATCACATTTATTTATTGATTGGATGACTGGAAAACTTTTTTTTTTCAAAGAAAGTACACTTACAATACCAGGGGTAAATATTTCTTCCCACAAGCCAATCAATTGGTAGAGACACCCTTACATTATAATAGCTGGGGTTCAGAGCCGAGGGGTTTCGATAGCGCAGCTTCATGTTTTTAGTTCCACTAAATTAGCAGTGTTTTTAACCGAAAATACGCCTGGCAGTGTGAAAATGTTTCTATATTCATTTGGTTTCGAAATCATTTTTCTGGGTGGTCGTAGTTAATGCGGCATGAGTAACTTCAACTAACTTTTGAGACACATTTGCCGTACTTATGAAAAATGCCCAGAAACAGAATCTGATGTTTATCAGGCGATGCAAGGATTCTTCAACAGATAGGTTTCTCTGTCAGCAAATACAATTTATGGTACGTGTATTCATGAAACACAGCTCTTATATACAGAGGAATGTAAATAAAATAAAATCAAAAACATATGGCCGCCCGCCCACCTGGTTTTGAAAAAAAGTGCCTGAGAACCAACTTCATAACTTTGTGTGGCCTTACAGCAGCTTGAATGGCATGTATGGATATTTTGTGCCATTCTAGTTGGTTATCACACGAGATCTCAGACCCAATAGGGTACCAGTACATGCATAAGTTGGGACCTGTAACCCAACTGAATTAGGGGTAATTAAACAAAATTAGTGGGAATGCATCATCAGTGAATTAGTACATTTGACGAGCACATGCTGTTAATGAAGCTGGATATATGTATGAGTAGCATTATTGAAGCAGGATATGTGATAATCTATGGGATAATGAAACTTAATAAGTGCTGACTGATGAGTAACCAATCTGATTAATAAGTGGATCCGACCATTTTTATATGCCCGTTGATAGACGAGGTGGTATATTGCGAACTGTGATTTCTGTACGTTCGTCAGTCCGGCTGTTAACTTTTGCTTGTCCGTGCGATATCTCCAGTTCCCTGTCATGGATTGGTACCAAACTTTGGGTATAAATTACCCATGGACCAAAGAGGAACACTATTGTTAGGTCAAATAGTCCAGGTCACTGTCATAGAGTAAATCATTGAGAATTGTTGTGTTTATGCTATAAGTACTGTTCAGACTTGATGTGGCTTGTTATGGCAAAGAAATTTAAGCCTATTGACTTTACCCCTCTGCCAAATTTGGCTGAAGGGTTTTGTCTGCTTGGTCTGTTTGTCGATCTGTCCATCTTGCTTGTTAACACAATATCCCTTGAAGAATTATAGCCTTAGGCTTTTTAATTTCATACAGACGATCTTACACGAGTGGCTATTTAATATGAGAGTTATGACACGAGTTGAGTAAGTTCTATATGTTGCGAGCTTTAGCAAGCAACATATAAAGAAGATTTCATTATCAAATCTACTCAAAATTTCTTCTCTTTGTTTCATTCTCGCCGAAAAAATTGCCCTGGTTCAGGCGCATCACAGCCTTACAAGTTGCTGAATACGCTAAGCCGATATAGTTCCAAAATGCAACAGAGCTTGAGCCCCTCCCTTTTAAGGCTGTTAAAGTTTTCACAGTATTTCAAAATGTCCTAGACAGTTTCACAACAGAATGCAATAAGTGTAATTTGTTAATTGGCTGTTCTTCATAAATTATTTATTTTGGATCATGGCATGCCACGAGTTTCACTCGTGTTCGCTGCATGTCATCATGCGTGCTACATGTTGGCGAGTCCTCAGCCAGGTGACGACATGCTATGCTAACAAGATCATTTTGAATGCATAATCCGTTTGAAGTCTCTAATCATCCAGATCTATTGCAAGAAATAAGCAAACATAGGGAAGAATCCATGCAGATATTGCGAAAGAATGAACAAACGTTTACTGTCGATATCTGACGGGATACGTTGCTCAAAATGGCGGGCTGGCTCGATTCGCCAAACAAAAATGACTGATACGTGACAAAGTTTGAAGCTCAAAACTGTCGAAATAATGCATTGCGAATCACTGCTGCTTGTATGACTACTGACGATTATAGTTTGCAGGCCGATGCATGTATCTGGATAAAATGATTGTCTTGCTGATATGTATGCTGTTGTTGTACTTGTAAACATAATATTTCATAGTAAAATTTTATCAATGGGAAAAATAGTTCAGTGACGTCACGGCCAAGCATAGTAATTTATTTTCTCACGCTACATGTATTATCCAATCAGCATGTTTGAAAGTGTTATTCACCTAGGTGCATACGATAAATGTGTGATGACCATATGCCCCTAATAATACCGCTGTTATGTGATAAATAGTATGCAACTGGTGATTGACCAGAAGCCAATTTGATTGACATTGGCCTATTTTATCAAGGTAAAATAAATTTGTGTTGTTGCAGTATCTCAAGGGATCATGGCCCGGCCCTTCAAATTTACACTCAGTTCATGTGCAGCTAGGGATTAATAAGGAGCTAATTCAAGTTGACCGACCTTGATCTATTTCATCAAGGTCAAATTCTATGTAATACAATGTGTTTTAAAAGCATGCTTAGGCGTATATTGAAGCCCATAAGGTTCTTATGAATTTTGAGATCATTCCTGCTCTCGTGATAATCCCCGACTCTTGCTCAATCGTAAAGCAGAGAGTGCTGATGTCTTGGATTAAAATTTCAAGAAGACTCTGGAAATATCCCCATCACATCGAAACCGCCTGGCAGCGTTAAGTGAGCGGGACATGATCAGTAAGATTAAAAGTTCTATTTTGATCAGAATAGTAGCAATGCAGCAGTGATAATAGCAGGATACCTGTTGTCATTACATCATCCGAATGCATGGCACGATCATACGTAGAAACTTCTGCTCATAGCCATGCGGTAACGGGTGATATCTGAGTGTAATCGGGCGTTTCCCAAATGGTCACATGCGATTGGTCCCGTGAGACCCGACATCGGCGCAATCACATTCATAAAATGAAGACACACCTCCAGAAAGCGATCGATTGAAATGATCTCTTGGGGGGCCTCGAAGTGCCCGCATCACAAAATAAAAATCATATCATTTTCCTGTGAACTGCCGCCGATTTTATTTTTTTCTAATATGTTAGGCCGTTTGTAATATGATTTTTCTTAAGAAAAACAAAGAAGCATGCTCCATTATAGTGAGAAATAAAATAGCTAATTCACACAACTTCGGTTTGGTCTCCCACAGTCTTGCGCCTCGAGCACTCAAGTGCAATCGACATGTCTCACAATTCGGATAATTTCATTGGCTCCTTTAAATAGAGCGGACATGTGACTTGATGCTTGGGGAAGCTGACATGGGGCGAAATACACGGAGAACGAAGCCATTGAGCTAAGGGTAGTATTGAGTGGAACGTGAAATGCCCTTAGCAAGCTAAGATGTTGTCATTAGAGCTAATATGGTTGTATTGAAGCTGAATGATTTGTTATAGGCAATTTATATGCAACTGTTGTTTGACATATTCTAGGTGGAGAATGGGGACGTGTCCGAGAGGAGACATCACGTGGAAGGTCTGACAAATGGCATGGACACTTTGTCTGTGGATGACCAAAGCAAGGATATACTATCCAGCTCTTTAGAGGCAGAACAGAGGTAACTTACTTGCCAAGTGTACCCCTACCATTTAACCCTTTGAACTAGTGATACAATGTGGGAAGGATTTGTGATACTCAGAATTGTAACCAAAATTGTGATGTGATTGGATGATATAACTGAAAAGCCACCCGTCTAGGGGGCACCGATAAGGAAGTACATTTGTACACCTGTAGGAGGGAGGGGGTGTATGGCCATCTTGTATGAAGAGCATACAGAGGGGGAGGGGAGGTGTTTGCCCAAAACATACATATGCAAGAAATACATTTTACCCCTCAGCAATTTTAGCCTCGGGGGTATTGTCGTCATCATGTACGTCCGTCCATACTGCATTTTAGGCAAAACCGCTTGAGATAGAGTGACCAAATTTTGGAAACTTACATATCTACTTACAAGTCCGACGCCTATCGAAAATGACTCCGCTTGACTCATATTTTATGGAGTTATGCTCCTTTACAGATGTATTAATTTCTGATTTTGTGTTATGTGCTTCAATGTAGCCAACTATATCTGCAGAACTGTTTGATACAGCTACTACATTTTGGAAACTTAGTTTTATAGTTGTATTCTAGAACCCAACATAAAAATAGTCGCCTCAGCCCTTACTTTACAGAGTTATGCCCCTTTCAGGTGTAATAATCTATGATTTTGTGATACATGCTTGAATGTAACTGTGTTTGGTACAGCTTCCAAATTATGAAGAAACTTCTTTATCTAGTAGTTGTATTCTAGAAGCCTACAAAAACAATTAGTTGTCTCGGCCCATTTTATGGTGTTATGCCCCTTTAGATGTAATAATCTCTGATTTTGTGGTATATAGTTGAATGTACAAGTTACATCTGCAGATGCGTGTTTGGTACAGCTACTAAATTTTGGATCCGATACTTATACATCTACTTGTATTCTAGAAGCCTAAAAAAATTATTCGTCTTGGCCCTTATTTTGCAGAGTTATACCCCTTTTGGGGTGTAATAATCCATGATTTTGTGATATATATATATACTTGAACGCTGATGGTATAGCCTAGCAATATTATTTTGAAAAGTTCTAGTCACTAAACCAAACTCGGCGAAGTTTGTAGGTTCGTTCTCGGAGCCACTTGTTCAATTGACACCAAATTTCCAATATTAATTTGGAACGATAAGAAATTTGTTCCCGATTGATCTCGTATGATGTCATAAACATGTATTCTGTTCAGGTGTAAATGAGGCAGTGTTAGTGGTATATTGACCAGTTTTATTGATATTTCAGACTGCTCCGTGAGATGGGATGGAATGAGACTGACGAAGAAGAGTACGAGATCACGGAGGATGACATGAAGGAGTTTCAGAACCTCAGCAAACAGGTCAGTATGCCATTTAACATTAACATTTATTCGGGAGTAGATAGTGGGCCTTTATAACTAGGTTTGAAGTAACTTGTGTGTTAGAGCCCTTGGATAGAGCAAACCTCAGCTCTTCAATTCTCCACATTGGACAACTCTCAGTTAGAGCATCATCCGAATGCATGGTATGATCATACGTAGACACTTCTGTTCATAGCCATGTGGTAACAGGCATTATTTGGGTATATTAGGATGTGTTCAAAAGATCAGTCGATTGACTCTGTTGGACCAGCTATTCGCTCAATCACATTCATTCTTTTTAAATTATTTTTTCATCAGGTTAAGAGAAGATGATCCATGGAAAAAAATGGGGGATCACCATACTCGTTAAAAAATATGGCAGCCAAATCCATAAACACTGAATACTTAGGGACATTTCAATTTTTTCTTGCTTATTGCACAATAAATCAAGCTTCCCGAGGTCAAATTTTTCCCAGTTTGCCATATAAAACTAAACTAATATAGTTCTTGTTGAATATATATTAAAAAACATGGTGACCCCATGCTTTTTTATTTTTATTTTAGCGGTATAACAGATAAACTGAGCCTTTCCGGTCATATTTCCAAGTGGGGATGGGGGCGAAGAATCAGGGTGCGGGTCAGGACTTTAGATTACACTAATTTGGGCACACCCCTATTCGGTGCAGCACATTTTTTTAGGCAGGGATATGTGCCCAAGTCCACGAATTCTGGCAAAATAGGTAGCAGGTTTCAAGTATGAAGTTTCATTAATGAGGAATCTCCATGAAAATAAATATTGCTCTCTAATTTGGGTGCATCCTAATTTGGGCACGACGTTTAACGTTTTATCTAGGGTGTAATCTAAAGCCCAGCCGGTGTAGGGAATTTTATTCGAGGTTCATTTATTAGCCATTTTCAAGTTCGCAAGTGACTAAGACTGAATTTTGGGGGATTCCAGAGGCAGTTTTCAACATTGGGAGCAGTTTGCACCCTCGAATCATTGGATCTAAATGCCAACTTTTGGTCAGTCCTATCTCACTATCGAACCACCAGTAAAACGCATAAATGGTTCTTTTGTGTCTTTTGTTGATTTTTGTCCCATTTTGAGATGTCTGGGTTCTTTTGGTAGAAAATTCAGCTTGTTTTGAAAAGTGTGACCTCATGTTGTAGCCCCATAAGAGCAGGGAAATGAACGTCCTCTACTCCCTTAACGAAAACACACCTCCAACCCCTGGTGGGTCTCGAAGTGTCCCCATCACAAAATAGATTTATGTGAATTTTCGCTGATTTTATTTTTCCCAAATATTTTAGGCCATTCCGAAAATTGATCTTCTTAAGAAAGTGAGTGTGAGAAATAGAATAGCTGATTTCCACAACTTCGGTCTGGCCTCGCGCAGTATCCCACAGTCGTGTCCCTCGTATACTACGACCCCGTAACATGTCGGATTTCCAGGTCAAATATTAAAAAAAATATATATGTAATAATTTCATTGGCTCATTTACTTATGTGATGTAATGCTTTGTGAAGCTGGAATAGGATCAAATATGTGGTGAATGAAATCAGTAAGCTGAGGGTGTAAGTCGATGAAATGTAATATTCCCTTAGCTCGGTAAGATGAGTTAGAGAAGTGATGATGTGATTCACTCCACGTTAAAACCATTAAGCATATACTGGATTAATCCACCATAGTGAAGTTTGGTTATCGAGAAAGTTTACACAAACAATTACATGTGTGTATTTATAGTTGACCATATTTGAGTCATAATGTCTCACTGTGTCATTGTTGACCATTTTCCTTCCTATTGTGACAGGTAAAACAGCAGCGTAATGGAGTAGTACGTACATTACCCACAACCTGGAGCCCTAAACACATACCTGTATACCAGCCAGGTGAGGCTGACCTAAACGAAACCCTGTCATCGTCAGACGAGAGTGATAGTGAAGATTTGTGAGAGTGAGCCACTTCCAACGGACTGCTATCAGACCTGATCAGTGCGGATAATCATGTTCAATGCTGAGCGCTCATAGCATTTTTTCTCAGGCTCGTCGGTTTGCCACTGAAGGACGCAAGAATATAATTTCACCAAAAATAAATGGCTCAAGCTTGAGACTGGACATTTGACTGTGGTTGCTATACACATGATATATTTGGAAATTTGTAGGTGTCAAATCACTCCCCCCCCCCCTTGATCCTGTGCTCTAAGTCATTGTATTATTCTGCATTTAGCTGTGTCATTAGTAACCTTTGCTTCTCTAGGCCAGATATAACACACAAGTGGTGCTTCTTTTTTTTCCTTTGTCTTATAATTGTAGACGACACAAGGATTTTATTATTATTATTATAGGTGCAACATTACTGGGACCCTCGGTTAGAAACCATGAACTCAATTACTGGTCTGGTACAAGTGCTTTCTTTGATGCTCTATTGCTACACAGTCCTTATTTTATTTAACTTGGAACATCATTGATGCAAAAGTCAGCCTGTTGGTGGTCCAATCTGTATAGATATCAAAATGAAGATGTCTCATATATAATGTTAAATTTAATTTCAGCAATCTTTTTTTTTTCCTTTTTTTTTTTTTTTTTTTTCTTTATTAAGCTTTTCCGAAGATAAAACATTATCTTGCACATGAACTGATGGGCTTTAAAAAATGTATAGGAAATCTGTCAACATGAATTAGTTATCGCAAGTTTCCATGGTAATAAGTGTTGCTAAGTAGTTAACAGCCCAAATTACTGTGATGAACATTGATAAGACAGGGTTGAAATCACTCGGAACTAAAACACGGCATTAATTTGTTTGACCAGCGGAGGAAGTTTTAAGGATGTCATATTTTTATAGAGTTTTCAAGTTTGGCACCTATCAATTCAATTATCTCTAAATATCTGTATCTGTGTTTTCATGAAGAAAGAACTTGAGGCCAATTGAATGCTCGTACGGAACCTCATTTGCAGCAAAACATTTGTGATTCTCATGTATATACACAGCTCACAGTTGGAAATTGTGCTTAAGTGTTCCATTCCCAGTTCGAAATGTTTAGAGGGGAATTATTGATAAACAGTGCAGTGTGTGTGTGCAGTCAGGTTATGACCACTGAACGACCATAGTTAGCGCAGACAGACCAGATGGCAATATCACATCAGTACTGGCTAAAGTTTTGCTCATATTTTTATCCAGGATTTTTTCCTGGACCAAAGGAGCCAGTGCGTACAGTTATTGAAGTCCAGATCAAATCTGGTCGAGTGGAATATCCTCGTCTTTGTTTTTTTCCATTGTCGGAAACCCTACAGTGTGGCGAGTCTGTAATCTGGTAAAACTCCACGGACATCATTCAACCTGGAACCGTATTACACTTGCGAACAGCACGAAACAATGGTTTTATATGGCTTGGTGGAGTTATTGTCCAGTGTAATGCCAAGGTTTTTTTTTTTTTTGTTGCGGTTTGTTGATCTCGCTTTCTTGTTACTACATGGTTATACTAATCAGGTTTGATAAGGTCCCTATTAGTAGGACTGGTAATTGTGACTGTAGAGTATGTTATGGTATATATGTATATGGCTCTAAGCAAGATGTTTTTGTTATATTTGTGTGTTGATGGCCCAGGGGAGGTAACTCCTCTTCGGCGAGGAGGAAGCATGCTCTGCCAACCCAGTCACAGAAGTGCCTACAGTCATTGTACAGGAGCAGCCTGTATGAAACTATCAATATTGGCTCCTCGTTGCTATTTTTTTTAAGGATGACAGAATTATGAAAGTTTGATCGAGTAAAATTTTGGATGGATTTGTTAAATTGTACCCTTAGTATCAGCAAATAAAAGAGCAGTATTTATGAAGAGCTTGGATTTAACAAAAACGTGCCATTGTTTTTTTGAATGAATCCGTTTTGATGAGAAACATCATTTTTGAGTAGGCTTAATTTGATTATTTGTGACTTTGATGTAAATTGTGATTTCTCCCAGTGGAACTATAGAGACAGAGGTGCTCAGGGTGATGTCACAGTATGTATGGGAAAAGACTGCCTTCACAACTTCCATCTAAAGATTATCACACCACGGAGAAACATTGTAGCAATATGTTATTTGCCATGCATCTTTGACTCTTTGTGACTCCATTCGAAGGAGTGACAAAAGTACAAAGTCATGTTTGGAGTATTATACAACCGATTTTGATTCATGCCACATAATTTTGCAGCAAATGAATCAAACAAAATAAAGTTTGCAGTTTGCATTCACCATCATAAGCCTGTGTTCTCTGCATTTATTTTTCATACGTCCTCTCATAGTTGGGCTGTATAATGTGGCATGTTGTATATTTGTTTATGGCAAACCAAATCTCCGAATAATCAAAAGGTTGTCTTACAGATAATAGTTAACAAAAAGTTCATCAACTGATAAAATAGGCCAGGGCCATATCCAGAGATTTTTTGGGGACACCGGTATTCGGCGTTGTTGTTGTTGCACGTAAATTTGATGTTTGTTGCTGCTGCACAAAAACCACAGGATCTCCGATGCTGTTGACTTACATCAGGGTTTGTTGGATCCTCGAAAATACCATTTCAGTGCTTTAATCAGTGCCAGGGTGTATATTTTCCTGTTTTCCTGTTCTCTCAAACGCGTGGTCATTGTTGTTGCCACCGATAGCGCATTTCCCACACCGGTTGTTCTCAAGTTTTTGATTGCTGTAGGAAGACCAGGCGAAAACCACCGTAGCACAGCGATCATTGCCTACTAGAGGGGTCAATGCAATGCCATGTTAAGTATGTAATGCATAAAGTGTGGCCAGCAACGCGTGTTAGATGTGTATTGAACTCAGAAGTTATGATAGCGGTCGCGACACTATTGAATTACAAAGTTTGAAGAAGGCTTCAGTTGAACTCTAGTTTAATGTAGTAAGGTTAAGCAGCCAAAAAAAAGATATTTTTGACCTGGAGTTTGGGCGCCTGAGTTTGGGCGCTCATACTGGTATACTGGCTTCATAATGGCCCTGGATACGGTCCTGTAGGCTTTTCGGGAGAAAATTGTGGTTTATAACTCACTGTTCTAGATAGCTGATCATATCGGCTATTTAATGTCTGAATACTCAGAACTGCAGCTTTTGGCCGAGAATGATTTTTTTTGTTTGAAATCAAAATGAGTGATTAGAACTGTGATACATGGATTTCCTTTTTGCAACTGGTGATCAGGGGTAAAATTCATTCAAAAATTCAATTCAGACTTTCAAAATTGACTAAAAATGTTTAAGTTTTGACGAAAACTCAGTAGACTATCATTTTAAGGGATGGAAGAATATAAAATCATTGAGAATGATGGTAAATTTGAAGAAATACTCAATTTGAAGAAAATACTGCAAACTGCATTCACTCATTTGAGTAAGAAATACTCAAATTTTCCACTTCTATAATATCACTTCCTGTGGTAAGTTACAATTGTGATTACTCCTCTTTTCCTCTTCATATTGATTTGTAAACTGACATCCATTGTATGGTTAAAAACCGCAGACCTGGATTACATGGACACTTGGTTTACCATATCTATGTATAAAGTTACATGCTGTTTTCGACAACCCCTATTTCCACGGCCAACTCGCCTGTATTTTCATGGTGAACTATCTGATCATTAGTCTTATGGTTGGACTGTCTAAAATCGTATTTCTTTGGCCAATTGTCTAATCAGTATATGCCATGGTCAACTGTTACAGGCCTTCAAGTGCCTCCTATATTTCCTATATTTTTGAGTCATTCCTATATTTTCCTATATTTTACTCAAAATCTCCTATATTTCCTATAGTTTGACTTTTTCTCATGAAAACTTTCATCAATGCTCTGTAATGATTCGAACTGACATGAGGAAATACATTTCAGAATTTTTTTTTCGCCTTGCTTCGCTCGGCAAATATGAAAACATTTCAATATCTCTATGCTGAATCAAACAACAGAACAGGCCACCTGAAAGACCACCACCATTACCGCATTCAGTGAAAGTAATTTGATTAAACACCAGAAAACTACCAAGTTTGGAACATACAATGTAGTACAGACCTGTCTTACGCTCCTTTATTTCCTATATTTTATTCAGAAAATTAATATATTTCTCCGATATTTTTGCAAATTTCCTCCTATATTTTCACTGTGAGCCACTTGCAGGCCTGCTGTTAAATCAATATCTATGGTCAACTGCCCAATCAGTATTGCCATTCAGTATTTCCAGGGCCCATTCAGCATTCTCATGGTCAACTGTCCATGGCCAACTGTCAAATATTTTTCATTGCTGGACAGTCCAATTAGAGTGGTAGAGTGCTCACCTCGCAAACGGCAGGTCCCTGGTTCGATCTCCGAGCAAGTCTTAATCAAATCAGTATTTCCCGCAGCATAACTGTCCAATTAATATTTTCCATGGCCAACTTTCCAATATTTTTCACTACCTGTTCATTCAGTAGTAGTCTCATAGCCAACTGTCCAATATCTCTTTGGTTGGATTGTCCAATATGTATCCATGACCAACTGTCCCAATCGATATTTTTTACAGCTGGACTATTCAATCAGTATTTCCATGGCCAACTGTCCAATCAGTATTTCCCTTGGCAGAATTGTCCAATCAGTATATCCATGGACAGCTGTCCAGTCAGTATTTTGCATGGCCAACTGTCCAATCGGTATATTTCCTACAACCACCCTGTCCAATGAGTTTGTCCATGGCTGAGCTGTCTAACAGTATTTCTTTGGCTGGACTGCTACGTCCCTATATTCCATGGCCAACAATCCAATCAGCACTTTCTATGACTGGATTGTCCAATCACTATTCCATGACCTATCTAACCAGTATTTTCCATGGCTGAATCGTCCAATCCATATTTCCATGGCTGGCTGTCCAGTCAGTATTTTCCATGTCCAATCAGTATATTTCTTACAACCATGTCAAATATTTCCATGGCTGGACTGTCCATTAAGTATTCATGACCAACTGTCCCAATCAATATTTTCTACAGCTGGACTATTCAATCAGTATTTCCATGGCCAACTGTCCACTATTTTTCATGGCTAGATTGTCCAATTAGAGTATCACATGGACAACTATCCAATCAGTATTTTCCATGGCAGAATTGTCCAATCAGTATATCCATGGCCAGCTGTCCAGCCAGTATTTTACATGGCCAACTGTCCAATCAATATATTTCCTACAACCATCCTGTCCAATCAGTGTTTCCATGGCTGAGCTGTCTTAACAGTATTTCTTTGACTGGACTGCCATGTCACTATATTCCATGGGCAACAATCAGTACTTTCTATGACTGGATTGTCCAATCAGTATTCCATGGCCTACTGCTCAATTATTATTTCCATGGCCAACTGTCCAATCAGTATTTCATGACCCACTATCTAATCAGTATTTCCATGGTCTACTGTCCAATTAGTGTTTCCATGATCAGTGGCCTAATGAATATTCCATGGCCAACTGTCCAATCAGTATTTTCCATGGCTGAATCATCCAATCCATATTTCCATGGCTAGCTGTCCAGAAAGTATTTTCCATGTCCAATCAGTATATTTCTTACAACCATTTCCATGGCTGGACTGTCCATTACGTATTCATGACCAACTGTCCCAATCAATATTTTCTACAGCTGGACTATTCAATCAGTATTTCCATGACCAACTGTCTACTATTTTTCATGGCTAGATTGTCCAATTAGAGTATTACATGGCCAACTATCCAATCAGTATTTTCCATGGCAGAATTGTTCAATCAGTATATCCATGGCCAGCTGTCCAATCAGTATATTTCCTACAACCATCCTGTCCAATCAGTATATTTCCTACAACCATCCTGTCCAATCAGTGTTTCCATGGTTGAGCATTTCTTTGGCTGGACTGCCACATCACTATATTCCATGGCCAACAATCCAATCAGTACTTTGTGTGACTGGATTGTCCAATCAGTATTCCATGGTCTTTTGCTCATTCAGTATTTTCATGGCTAACTGTCCAATCAGTATTTCATGACCTACTGTCCAATCAGTATTTCCATGGCCTACTGTCCACTTAGTATTTCCATGATCAATAGCCTAATGAATATTCATGGACAACTGTCCAATCAGTATTTTCCCTAGCTGAATCGTCCAATCCATATTTCCATGGCTAGCTGGCCAGTCAGTATTTTGCATGTCCAATCAGTATATTTCCTACAACCATACTGTCCAATTAGTATGGTTATGAGTATTTCATGACCTACTGTCCAATCAGTATTTCCATGGCCTACTGTCCAATCAGTATTTCCATGGCCAACTGTCTAATCAGCATTCCATGACCTACTGTCCAATCAGTAGTTCCATGGCCAACTGTCCAATCAGTATTTGATGACCAACTGTCCAATCTGTATTTCTATGGCCTACTGTCCAATTAGTATTTCCATGATCAACGGTCTAATGAATATTCCATGGCCAACTGTCTAAAGACTGCCTCCATGGCCGACTGTCCAATCAGTATTTCATAGCCTACTGTATAATCAGTATTTCATTGCCAACTGTCCATTCAGTATTTTGATAGCTAACAGCCCAGTCAGTATTCCATGGTGAGCTGTCCAATCAGCATTTCAACTGTCCAGTGAATAATCCATAACCAACTGTCCAATCAGTATTCCATCGCCAACTGTCCAATCAGTATTTCCATTACATACTGGCCAGTGAATATTCCATAACTGACTGTCCAATCAGTATTTTCATTGCCAACTGTCCAATCAGTATTTCATTATCCTACTGTTTAATCAGTATTCCATGACCAACTGTCCAATCAGTATTTCCATGGCCAGCTGTCCAGTGAGTATTCCATGATCAACTGTTCAATCAGTATGTTTGTGTCTCAAATCTTCACCTGTTATCACTTAAATGCCAATATCCTCCATTTGGAGATCTCCTGCAAACAAAATTATCTCCCTTGATCGCTGCGTCGATCGTCCGCCAGGTGGCGTGCTCTCCGCGCATGTCCATCACTCTTTTTCCTTTGCAGTCTTGGTGACAAGACCTGTTTTGAAAGAGCTCCTGTAAACAGTAACTTTTGGATTGTTATAGACGCACTCTAGGGTTATTTTTGTTCTCCCGTAGTTCATTATGAACCAACGTAGTCGCCCAGCTATAAAGATTTATAAGGAACGAATCATGTCGTCAGTTTTAACCAGTTAAAGACTTGCATTTTCTTTGTTTTCAAGTGCAGGGCACAGGTGTGTTTACAGTCAAGTGACATGCCGTGAATGTGCAGACTGGGACGACGTGACCTGGCATAGCTATCCTATGGCGACGCAGTCAACTCTGGAGAGCGGCCACTGACCTGGCAAGATGTCCAGCTGAGAAGCAAGCTACTCAGGCCCTCTTCAACGACTTGGCTGTAAACGAAGTTTTCCTACCAGCAACTTATCGTTGAACGATACTGTTGCCAGTGGAATCTTCACAACAGTCCCGTGAAACAGTACAGATCACGGACACAGGATCACAGCTCCACGGCGAAGAGCAGTACCCTGGAGCTACATTTCAAGACGGTGAACAAGTTACAGACCCAAGACACGGCCTAGTTCAAGTTCACCGGAGAGGATGAGTTACGGACTCTATACCGGAGCCGTTACAACCACGGATCTGGGCAGACCTCGGATTACAGTTCCCGTTCATCCAAGCCTCCGCAACTCAAGAAAGACAAGTCTTCCAGCCGGGACCTGGTGAAGAACCGGGACCCGGCAAAGAGCCGTACCCTGGACCTTCAAGCGGGAACGGTGGACAAGTCTACAGTCCGGAGCACAGACCGGGACTACCAAGGACCTCGACACCACAGAGCACCGGGACTCCGACTGCAGAGCACCTCGGACCCGACCATCGGAGAGAGAGGTTACTTCCAGAGGCGGTACTACGGCCCGGAGCCATACCGCGGAACGGAGAACGACACGGACCTATGAAGTTCGGACTTATCCAGTACGCCGAGAGTCTACGTCTCACCGGGAGTCCACACCTACAGGCCACGGACTTTAGATCAGCATACGGGACCATGGCTCTGAGAGATCACGGCCCAATGCAGAACTCCGAGACCCCGTCAAGCCAAGAGCCTACAGGGACTACCGGGATACCGAGAGAATAGGCAAAGTGCAGAACAGTCAAGCCCAAGCCACGGCGATACGGTTTACTTCTACTGCACCGGCAAGAGTGCTGACACGGACTCCACTAGACAGCTCCGTCACAGACACGGATCAAAGCGAGTCCTCGGATATCAACTCCCGTTCATCCAAGTCCCCAAAGAACCGCCGTACCCCGGAGACACAGACGGACACGGCGAAGAAGGCAGTCCGAGAATCAAGATCACGGACTCCATCACTACAGCGGGACCCCGGCTCAAGCACAGCTCACCGGTTCCACGGCACGAAGTCACGGCCCTATACGGGACGCCGGGATTCCAAGGAATCACGGCCCTATCCAGAGAGCCGTACCACGGAACGGGAGACATCACGGCCCTATCCAGAGAGCCGTACCACGGCGTCACGGCCCTATACGGGACGCCGGGAGTCGGACAAGCCAAAGGCCTACAGGGACCGGGATTCCAAGGAATCACGGCCCTATCCAGAGAGCCGTACCACGGAACGGGAGACATCACGGACCTATCCAGACCCGCCGAGAGTCTACATCTGAGAAGTCACGGACTCAAGCAGAACGGACTTATACAGATCACCGAGACTCCACATCCAAGGAGTCACGGACTTATGAGGAACGGACTCTGCCAGAACGCCGTGAGCCGGCCTCTACAGCTTGGACCCGTACAACGGAGCCACACCTCGGTACTACGGCAAGCAGATCTCGTAAACGAAGTCGCACACCGTTACAACGCCGAGATTCCTATCCTGTACGTCATCATTGGGAGAGGGACCGTCCTAGACGTCGGACCCCTTCACCTAGTCCAGCCTACCGGAGTCGGTACCATAGGGACCATACCCCGGAGCGACCTTACAACAGACGAGGGAGAAGCCGTTCACCGGTTTCTCGTCAACAAGCATTGATGGCGAGGAGCGGACGTCTACCCACCATCACCGTAGCCCGGAGCATCGGGATAAAACGGAAGTCCAGAGATGAACAGGGACTCGTAGATCACCATTCTGGACCTGCCCCCCAAGGAACAGACCTCTGCTCCAGGGGTACCTTCCAAGGCAAGCCTGGTCAAGAGGCACAGTCATCTCCAGGCTTCACAGCCCCTTACCAGGGTAGAGTTTTCCTTCATCGGAGACCCGTGAGATGACACGACCCATTAAAACAGATTCACCTCCTACGTCAGGCGGAGGTAGAAGAATAAGACATGCTACCCTTCAAAGTCAGGATAGTGGCGGTACACACGTTGACTCCAGAGATGCCCAGACCGGTGGTCGGCGATGACAAGCAGCCTGATGACCCCGCCGGGAACGGAGAAAACTTACTACGGCACCTCTTTACGGTTTAAACAAACCTTCTGAGGAGGAAGCTGCGCCAACCTGCGCACCATCTCCAGCATCAGCCAACCTATACGACGCACTGGATCGACAATTGGAGACTTCGTCATCTCTCCAGAAGCCCGGTCCTTACAAGGCTTACGCTCTTCACGGAGACAATCCACCGTTCAGGGCCCGAAGTCTGAACCGGATCTTGACAGACTGTTGAACTTCACGAGGACACCAGCGGGGGTACTTCAACAGAAGCAAGCCTGTGCTGTGGAAGATATGATGCTGACACAACACAGAATTACATCATACTCTGATTGGTTCCTGACGGCTATTTCCAAGGTGATTCAGGATCCAGACGTGAAGCATAAGAGGGATCCTTGACCTTTTCACGGCCCAAGATGGAATTCTTCGGCGCCTTATCGACTCTAACAGAGGAGGTCGCCACGGAGGTTTCTCCGGTCAGAACTCGGACAACCCAAGCTAGATGCTCAGAGTGGTGTTCGCCCTTACAAGAAAGGACAGTTCCAAGGTAAAGAGGGAATCTTCCGACCGGGACAGGGGCAACCTCGTCAGTCAGAATTGATGGTTCTCAAGCTTCACCTTCAAACCACTAGTCATCCTTTCATCCTTCCCAAGCTTCGAGTCTTCACTCACCTGATTGTAGAACGGTCGACCCTGATGATATAGAAGATCAGCGTCACTGTTTGTCAAGTTTTTCGTCGAAGAAGTCAGTCCTTACGTGAGGTCTACTCCAAGTCCCGACACTTCATCTGACGATCATCCTCAGTCTTCTAAGAGCCGGATCCTACTCCTCATCGGATAATCTAGGACTCCACCTACACCCGACATCATGATCAAGGGAATCTATTTCGGGAGAAACGGCTAGTCAGTTTTGACTCAACCCGTTTTTCTTTGGGGTCTACAGTGGGCAAGCCTAGTTTCACATTGAGGTCCCTTCCAAGGCCAAGTCAACACGGACCCGGACACTGGAATAGGACACGAGGATAAAGTCATCTCTAATCCGGAATGCGAATTAGGACTCCAGAACAGAACCTGGGACTCCAGCATTCATCGGGATGACAGTAGAGACCGGACCAGACGACGGAGCCGGACACTTACTGAGCATATTCGACTCTACAGGAGTTAGACTCCGACTCCCGATTGTCGTCACTTTTCGACGTTTCCAGAGGCCTTTTTCGAGTTTCGCCTCGATGATCATGGCGGTCCAGGGATATTTCCAGGGACCCCACGGATTATGTAGTACGGCTACATTCAAGCGGCAAGCAGGTTTCTGGCATATGGAACCTGCACCGAGAACCAGACCATCAACACCATGACCCAGAGGTCCGTTGGATGGAACTACAGTCTACTACTCACCCGGGACCTAGCACTGTTTTTGGCTAGCTCCAGGTACTCCTCATTACAGTTTCTCAACTACAACTGCTCCTGAGGGCAAGAACAAGCAATCTAAGGATGCTCGTCCCGGAACATCTTCACCCCCTTCCAGAGTGGCGATGCCGGATTCAGCTTCAACCGAGCACATAGAAGTTCACATTCACCGATGCGGAATTCATAGCTTAGAGGGGTCCATTAGTCCGGCAACAGATAGCCGACACATCACATGGATACCACGATAGACAAGCAACGCATCATCTTCCTTAAGGATATCTACGCTAAGAAGGCGGTCCCCTTTGGAGGTTGCGGTTGTACAACACATCAGCATTGATTACGAACGTTCAGTACGGTCGTCAGTTGCGTCAAGTTTGGGGGGGAGCAACATTCCAGTCACTGTCTTCTAGAAACATCGACACTGGTCCTAGCAGCACGGTATCAGCAATACCATGTCACAACACCATGTGTTTCACATCACTTCAGGGTTCCCGCCGACAGCTTCCTCCAAGTCCTACAGGGTACTACAACCGGAAGATCACTTTTCCACGGAGGCACCGGGACCCGCAACGGCCGAACCCCCACGTCTGCTACGGTCCAGATTTTCCTTGCAGACCAGGGTTTTTCTCCAGGACCAATTGTACAGACAATGACAGCAGCAAGCTACTATTTACTGTACAGTCGCATCAAGCCCGGAGAATGTACTATAGTAGAGGGCCTGTGGCCAACACTGTTTCTGTTCCAGCAACAGCTGGTTTTTTCCTTCTGCATCTGTATCAGGGCAGGGAATCTCAGTCAAGCAGTACACAGGGGTATCACTCAGCATCATCCAGGGTTGTCAAGTTCACCCACGGAATCGACTACATTCCAGCATTTCGGCTTTCCATGGTCTTCACCTTACAGTCTCGCCGAACACATCAATTACCACCCAAGGAGACCTGGATGTGGTACTAGGGCATTCTTACGCCTGCCATTCAAACCAGTTCTACCAACTGTAGTCAAGATCCTGTCCTGCAAGACAGCTCCATGACAGTCTTCACTACGCAATCAGAGCATTGCGCAGTAGAACCTAGTTCCTTGACAGGGATGACAGACTGGTCAACCAGATCCTTTCATCCCATCCCGGATTTCGTCATTTAGAACGATTCCACACGTCAGGGACCAGACGTCCAAGGACTGGACCAGATTCCAGCGCTAACAGATTTCGTGTACCTGCTGGAGGAGAAGAGGTTTTTTATATCCAGTCAGAGGCCTGGAGCACTCTTTATAGAACCGACAAGGGGTTCCAGCTGTCTTCCTCTCTCATCACTTCTAACAGACCCATCAGCGGACATCACTAGTTCATGATCACCGTCTGGGTTGAAGAAGACTGCCGACTGGTTTAACCAACTCGCCATCAACGCTCCTTCTCCTTTATGGAGACATCGTCTCACAAGATTAGAGCCAGTGTGACGTCCGGGCCACTTTGGGGAAAACTTATCGTTGAACGATACTGTTGACACCTGCGCTTGGACGATCAATTCAACTCATGCTGATGGCTATCTTCAGACATGTCTGTACAGACAGATAGAATGACTACACTGGGCCTATAGCTACAGCCCAGGGTATAGTCTACCACTCCTATCAAAAAGGGGGGGGGGGGCGCCGCTCAAGCAAGCAAGATCCCGACGATTCCACAAGCATAGAGGACAGACCATGCCGGAGACGAAGGGACTTCAAGGCATCACGATGGCATCTGATTATCTAGCCAAGTATGCGAGCAAAGGGTAGGAACAGAGTCCACCTCTCGCCGCATTACTTGTAATACCTCGAACTCCCTATGCCTCTATACGACACGGGAATTATCAGGATATTACTGGGCATATTAGATTTACAAAATCAGAACAAGGCGTGCTCCGCTTAATCCAAAAGCAAGTCACAAGGCCGGCTACCCAACCTCCTCTGTTGGGAGTCTGGCATTTAAGTGATAACAGGTGAAGATTTGAGACACAAACATTAAACATTTATAAATAATGTTGGTGTTTGTTATCAAATCAAACCTGTTATCAACGTTGATTTGCCCAACCCATCCTCCCCTCTTTGCTCGGCCTTGACTCAAAACAGGTCTTGCTCAACATGGGAAAAAGAGTGATGGACATGCGCGGAGAGCACGCCACCTGGCGGACGATCGACGCAGCGATCAAGGGAGATAATTTTGTTTGCAGGAGATCTCCAAATGGAGGATATTGGCATTTAAGTGATAACAGGTTTGATTTGATAACAAACACCAACATTATTTATAAATGTTTAATTTTCATAGCCTACTGTCCCATCAGTATTTCCACAATCTACTGCTCAATGAATATTCCATGACCAACTGTTCACAGCAGGAACGCAACTTGGCAGGGTGGAGCTTAGTTGGCTCATCGTGAACGGTGATATGACTGAAATAATGTTGAAAGTGACGTTCAATCCTATTCACTCACTAGTATTATCATGGCCAACTGTCCAATCAGTAGTCCCCATAGCATAGTTTTCAGTGAATATTTTCATGGTCCTGCAGTATTTCCCACAGCATAGTTTCTGATTTGTATTTCTTTGTCCCATCAGTATTCTGTGGCCTAACTGTTGTCAGTATTCCAGGGCCTAACTTCACTCTCTCACGTCAATGGTCCAAATGTCCTATCAGTATTACATAGCCAGACTCTTCAATTAACATTTGACCTGGACCATTCAGTTCATAGCATATCACGGAAATAGGGCGCAATTAGGGCGCATTTAAGGCGCAAATGGGGCGCATGAATTGAGACAGCTAGGGCGCAGTTGGGGCGCAATTGGGGCGCGCGCCCTATCTGCGCCCTCAACTTTGCCATTAGACTCAATATGGCTAGGGCGCAAATTAGGGCGCGTTCCAAATATGTTGATTGCGCCTTATATGCGCCCTATTAGAGAATAGGGCGCAGTTGGGGCGTAGTCTTAGGGCGCAGATAAGGCGCAGTTGGGGCGCAGAAAAGGCGCAGTTGGGGCGCGATTAGGGCGCACTCTCAGAATAATAGCATGAATGTTGTACTGATAGGGCGCAGTTAGGGCGCATTTGGGGCGCAGTTAGGGCGCAATTAGAGCGCAGTTAGGGCGCAGTTGGGGCGCAGTTAGGGCGCAGTTGGGGAACAGAACAGTATACATGCCATGCTAACCATGTTCTACCCTCAGTAAATAAAGTTTATCTATCTATCACTCCATCATGTACATAAATTGAAGATAGAAGGTGAAAGATGATTATTGGCATCTAACTAGTCTAAATAAATCTAATTTTGCTGTGCAGGTACATATTATTTTCATCTACATGTACAATGTGCATTCATGGTTAGAATTACATTTATTAGAAAATATATGTGCATGTACTACAGTCAGCTGTTGTGGAATTGGTACATTAGGTCATCTGACACTGTCGCTCACTTTTTCTTCAAATTACTTCTACACATACCTGAAACCCTTTACATCATCCACTATCCACAAAACAGAGGTATAACACTCACCAAAATCTTGTTAGATGGGCATGAAATCTTCAAATTCAAAATGGTTCTTTGAAAACCAATATGTCTGCCTTTCTTTTGTTAATATCAGCCAATAAGATAAAGGTCATGTGACAGTTTTGACTAATCAGATAACATGCTATTGTGCAGATAATAGGGCGCAGTTGGGGCGCAATTAGGGCGCACTCTGAGAATAATAGCATGAATGATCATGTACATGTACTGGTAGGGCGCAGTCGGGGCGCAGATAAGGAGCAATAGCTTCTTCAAGTAAAAGTCAGATTTTTTTGTTGAAATAATGTTATTAAATTTAGTATGAAAGTCCAAATTTTACATTAATGAATTTATAGCCCAGAATAGTGAAGAAAGCAAACAGTCTGAATTTTTGGGAAAAACTTTTTTACTAAGACATGCATGCACATGTCTTTAAAATGACACACATGCATATGTGATTACTAGCTAAATGAATGTTGGTGAAAAAAGTTCAGAAGGCACAAGTATACATGTAGGGTTCACTCTGAATTTTAGATAAAATGGTTATGTCCAGAGGGCGCATTTAGGGCGCAGTCTGAGTTCTCGAAAAAGTAGTTATGTCCACAGGGCGCAGATAGGGCGCAGTCTGAAGTTTGGAGAAAACATCAATGTCCACAGGGCGCAAGTAGGGCGCAGTCTGAATATCAGAGAAAATTTCAAACTAAATAAGGCGCAGTTAGGGCGCGCGCCCTATCTCTAGCTTCTAGGGCGCATTCCTGAAGGGCGCAATTAGGGCGCAGCAGGGTGGATGGGATGAAGAAATGGGGCGCAATTAGGGCGCAGTAGATAGACAAGGCGCAAGTAGGGCGCAATTGGGGCGCAGATGGGGTGCGCGCCCTAAATAGGGCGCGCGCCCTATTTCCGTGAGGGTATGACTGTCCTATTTAGTATTGCATAACAGGACTGTTCAAGCAACATTCCATGGCCTGAATGTTCAGCATTCCATGGCCTTACCATCCAGTTCATGTATTTCATGGTCCGACTGTTCGATCAGTGTTTTCCATGGCCAGATTGTTATTTCAACATTTTATGGCCTTACCATCCGGTCCAGGTATTTCATGGCCGGATTGTTCCATCAGCATTCCATGATGGTAGACTAAGTTTCGAACCAATTCAGGACATGAAACATTAGATTTTTCAGTTTTTACAGGTTCTCTGGTTGAGTGAACTTGACCTTTTGACCTAAACATAAATAATGTTCTTCTTTGCTCTTATATATCCAATGTTTCATACCGGTACCAATGCATAAACAGATTTTTTACCCCAAGTGACCATCATTGAACTAGAGACCTCGAAATCAATAGGCCGAGGGCTATCCCCCAATTTTATCTTCAGTTAAAATTTGGAGTGAAAGTTAACGGAAAAACGCAGGCCTTCAAGTGCCTCCTATATTTCCTATATTTTCCTATATTTTTTAGTCATTCCTATATTTTCCTATATTTTGCTCAAAACCTCCTATATTTCCTATAGTTTGACTTTTTCTCATGAAAACTTTCACCAATGTTCTGAAATGTGTGAAATTGGCATGAAGAAATATATTACAGAAAAAAAATTATGCCTCGCTTTGCTCGGCAAATATTAAAACATTTCAATCTCTCTTCTTGAACCAACCAGCAGATGGTAGTCCGGCAGATATGTGAAATGATTGTGCACTTTTTGATAAAAGCATGAAATTTGGCAGAATGATAGATTGTACACGTATACTAGTCAGTTATCGTTATCATATAGGAATCCATAGCTGTTCAGGAGCTGTCTGGTTCAACAAGAGTTTCCAACCAGGAGCAGGTTGTAAGGACAGAGCTTTGGACAAAGATGTGGTTCTGATAGATGTGTGTGCTCCAAAATATGCAAGCGATAAATAGGTCAGAAAATATCTGTTTGGGGAGGTTGCAAGTATTCGACTCGGTTTGGAATTTCTGCTGTAGTGATTTTTTTACGAATGTACTGGCATTGATGTCTAGCTTCACACCTATTTCCACCAACAAGGATGAAATAAAAACTACGAGACACACTTTAAGTGTCCTGTATCAGCTTTACTCAGAGCAAACAAAGCAGTGCAAATTTTGTCGACTTTGTCAAAACGTATATAATGAGTCCCTGCGCATTCAGTGAGAGGCTACATTTTACAATGCATTAGTCCAACTAAAAATGTTAAGAGGCAGGGGCACTAAGATTACTGAGAAAACAAGAGCCCAAGGGGCTTCAATATACGCCCGTATATCTGGAATTACATTGGTTCACATTTCAAGGTTGTTTAATAGCCTTGATTCCAATTGATCTAGCAATCCGGAGAAAGGTCTACAATTTTTTGCTTATGAGAATGTAACATATATCACATCTTACATTGAATGATAAACTAAAATGAGCTTAACTCTTGGTAACTGGTTGACCTTGAAGCAAGAGCTGAGAGCTCACATATCCCACACTGAAATCGACAATAGTCAAACACAAGAAAATAGTAGTTTTCCTGCAAATAGATTCCTTTTAGACGAGAAAATTTTTCATGAAGGAAGAAGAAAGTGATGAAGTAAACCTTTGTTCTTGAGTTAATAAACAGGTGTGAAGTTCATAAAGGACTCCTTTTCCCGTTAAATTAGTAAATGTATGGTTTTTATTTCACAACAGTTTAACTAAATGAAGCGTTTCAAACATGGGAGACAATCCCACAGAACAATATCATATACATGCAGGGGAAAGACTTGAATATTCCAACAATATTCCAACACATTTAGTCAGCTAAGCTTGATTCAGTTTTGGGGGACTGCGACCTAGACCTTTGACAAATTGATCTCGTATGTATGGCTCCACTTTGCCATGTGAGTAAGGTATACTCAAAGTTTGGTACCAATCCATACCTTGAAACTAGAGCTATCGCATGACAACAAATGTTAATGGATGAATGAACAGAACGCAACATCGCATTACATGACCTCGTCTTCGACAGGCATATGAAAATGTGACTTTTAATGATTTCTTGATTTTGGGGTCACAGTGACCTTGACCTCAATTTTGGTACACAACACATCTTCTTCCCTCAATCTATCAATGCACACAAAAAATCAGGACTTTTAATGATTTCCTGATTTTGGGGTCACAGTGACCTTGACCTTTGACCTTGGCCTAAATTTTGGTACATGACAAACCGTCTCCCCGCAATTTCTCAATGGACACAAAAAATCATGATTTTTAACAATTTCACAATTTTGGGGTCACAGTGACCTTGACCTTTGACCTTGACCTACATTTTGGTATGTGACACATTGTGTCTCCTTAATGTATCTACTGATTTTGGGGTCACAGTGACCTTGACCGTTGCCTAAATTTTGGTACATGACAAACCGTCTCCCCTCAATTTCTCAATGGACACAAAAAATCATATTTTTAATGATTTCCTGATCTTGGGGTCACAGTGACCTTGACCTTTGACCTTGGCCTAAATTTTGGTACATGACAAACCGTCTCCCCTCAATTTCTCAATGGACACAAAAAATGTTATTTTTAATAATTTCCTAATTTTGGGGTCAGTGACCTTTGACCGTGACCTAATTTTTGTTATGCATCACTTCATTTCCGCCTATTGAATCCACTCACAAAAAATAAGAATTTTTTAACGATTTCCTGATTTTTCGATCACACTGACCTTTGACCTCTGACCTTGACCTACATTTAATATGCAACACATCGTTCCCCCCTAGGGCATCCACTCACCAAAAATTAGAACTGTAGATAGAAAACTGTCAACGATCAATGATTTCCTGATTTTTGACAACAGTGACCTTTGACCTCTGACCTCGACCTTAATTTTGGTACGCGACACATCGTCTCCACCTGGCGTATCCACTCACAAAAAATTGCAACTGTGGATAGAAAACGTTCACAGATATAGACCGGACACGAACACTTCAGTGATTTCCTGTTTTCTAGGCCAGTGACCTTTGACCTGTGACCTCGACCTTCATTTTGGTACGCGACACATCGTCTCCCCGTAGGGTATCCACTCACCAAAAATTGGAACTGTGGATAGGAAACTGTCCCAGATATAGACCGGACACGAGAACCGGACAGACGGTCAGATGGACAGACGGACGGAAACCGCCATCCCATAATACGACCGCCTTTTGGGCGGGCGTATAAAAATGAGCCATATCCAACCTATCATCAGCGAAGTCATTTCTTTTTCGCAAACATCTGGGTGGGGTGGCATTGTCGGTCCTTAAATTATGTAAGCCTTCTTGACCATCGCCCGGCTACTAAGCGCAAAAGAGCAGCAGGACTTCCTGTAAGCGCAACATGACTTCCTGTAAGGGCAGCAGGACTTCCTCTAAGGCCAACGGCACCACAGTCACCATTTTCTTTTCTGTTTATCGCCATTACTGGAAACTAGCATTGTGATTTGAGGATGACACAATGCTCACTGACAAGCTATTCGAATATGTAGCCATGCCTGTATTTGTTATATTCGAGTGCAATATTCATGGATTCATTTTGCGTTGAAATCCCATACCCGAATCAGCTATACAAATGATGCAAACACCAGAACTTGTAGTTCAACCTGCAGTTTTGTATGCCAGTACTGGAACTTTGGATTTCAATCACACTTTTGGTGACTCGGCTAGCAGGATAGGCAACCTGGAAACCAGCCTCATCCCCATTCAATGCTTCAAACTGTGACCACAACATTATGAATAACCATCTCTACCATGCAACTAAGTTCGATCATTAGAGAATTTGTGGTCAACGAATATAATATGGATTACTGATATGAGCTTATTCCATTTCCGGAGTAACTGATAAATATGAATCTGGTAATGGAACTCAGCATAACATTCCTTCAACAATGAAGCAATGGTAGCCCAGTAAACCGACATGCATGGCAAAACCAGTTCATCGCGTTTAAACTTTCTAAAAATTTGCGGCTGAAACTCTCTGACTAGTGGCATATCCTATTGAGAAAATTCTGGACATGCTTGCATAATACTATAGGTTTGCAAGATATAACGGAAAAGCATAACCATGGGACACGACGGGATCTCAAAAACTCCATCATAGTAATCTGTTCTTGAAAGGCACGGTTAAGGAATAGAGCTTGACCCAGAAATAGTGTGTAAGTTTCAGCCGTTTAGCTCCAGGTGTAGGGAGAATATTTCGAGGACATCGCCTACCAAGACCAGACAGGGCTGGACCCAATGTCACCAAGGCAGAATCAACTGATACTGATCATGCCACTTCCACTGGCTATATCTTGAAGAAGACTGAAGGGATTATCAGATTTAGTCTTTTCTTAGTATTTTAGTATCTATGTGTATGATAATGGTGGTTGTCTCCGACTGAGCATTGTTTCACACAGTAGAAGTCCCTTAACCAGTTCCCTCGGCTAAAGCAATGTGTAAACCAGCCTTCTATAAGATATCCATTTTATGCTTCAATGTTCGCTGATGGAGAAAAGTTTGATATCCAAGATGGTGTACTAACAGGGATTTTTAACCATATAAAGCTCGCCAAGGAACGTATTTAGTCCATGTACATGTATGACCTAATTGTACTCAACTGACTCAACTAAGTCCACTCACTGTGCCTCGAGTTGTCGAAGGTTGAGCCAGGATCGGCCTCGTTGAAGAATGCTATTATCTACGAGGTTATTCTGTGTTACTGTTTGACCGTTCAGGCCCGTCTCAGTTGGACTTGGTTTCTTCTCCGTTCTTCAGGAGGAGCTTCTCTAAGTAAGTTTGGATAGGGAACTTACGGTAATTCCCCTAATAATTCAATCACAGGAAGTTCACTTTTCAGCTCTGTTATTCAAACACAGAGAAAAAGTAACATTCCCATTCTTCAGTCAAATTGAAGAAAAGTCAATTAATGACAAAATTTGACACTTTGTAGCTGGTGCCATGAAGAATATTGCCAGATTTATGCCATTTTTGCTGCACTTCCGGTGATCGAATTATTAGGGGAATTACCGTATACCAAAGATGAATGACAGCCAGTTCGGTGTCCATTTTCAGAAGCGAGCGCATTATATCAGTAGTAGCTGATGTGACTGCATGATAAACTGTAGATGCAGCAAGGTTAACCCACATTGTGCTGGAATTTCTCTCTCATATATGACTAATTTTATATATTGCAGGTATCAACTACGTGAATGAGTGTCCGCTGATGCCAAAAAATCCCTTTTATGTCACCTAAAAGTAGATTGTTGTCTATCGATTCACCTAAGTCATATAACCGTCGAAATAAGCGATTCTTGGCAGCCATTTTGAAAAAAATTGCCGCCATCTTAAAATCCATCCGTTCTGGTGCAGCAAAAGTGTGTTGATCAACTTCCTTGGGTACACAAATGTGGGGATAGCCGTTTAAGTTAACCTTCTATGTGTTTTGGAAGTGCCGATTTGCGAATTTGCTGGTTTCTAATGGTGGCCATTTTGAAATCCAAGATGGCGGCCAACCACGAATTTTCAAGCCGGACTCCCCCTCTAAAAATGAATAATATGTGTTTCTCTGTGACTATGCAAAGTTTCATGCTTTTATCACAAAGTGCACAATCGACCCATTTTTTGTTACATATCTGCCGGACTATGGGTCTTATTAATCACCAGCACTTTAACTGCATTCAATGGAAATAATTTGATTAAACACCAGAAACTAACAAGTTTGGAACATACAAAGTTGTAGTGACCTGTCTTACACCCCTTTATTTCCTATATTTTATTCAGAAAATTCCTCCTATATTTTGGCAAATTTCCTCCTATATTTTCACTGTGAGCCACTTGCAGGCCTGAAAATGTGACGGACACAAACACAGCGATTCCATATCCCCTGATCGGGGTCGGGCTGGGGATAACAACCCAGAACACAAGATGAGCAAATATAGAGCTTGACTGTACAAGATGAGTTTATTGTGAACAGTGAATAATGCTGTCAATTCCACCAAAAATACATGATTACAGCTTCAGTAATGGACTAGCACCAATTCTATACAGACTGTGAGACTTGTCCATCATCCACACATACTTCGCTTTTCTTTACACAATTTTTGCCAAGACTTATAACATTTGATCATATGATTTAAAATAGAATGTAACCACGACCAGATCACAAAGACTTTTTTTAAAATATGATATACATGTATTCAGAAGTTTGCAGTAACAGTGATAAATTCGCTGTTTTACATACCGGTACCGGTATCATGTTTTACATACCGGTACCGGTATCAAAGTATGTTCTAATATATATATATATTACCCATATAGTTTCATACTTTGTACAACTTTGCTGCTGCAAATTATGAAGATTGTGGATAAAATTGGACTTGTCATCAAACAAGTCGCACACTTAAGGCCTGCAAAGGTAGGATCAATATTAAAATGTGCCAGATATCCACCAATATCCACACAGTATGGTGCTTGAGGACTGACAATCTGACTATAATCCCTCATCAACCACTTACATGTATGATGCATAATTCCCTTTGTGCACATTTCACGATTTACTTTGTGCATCCCCCTCTCAACAAACCAATGATCTGTTTGAACAGATATACCTGTCTCACCATGGCACAGGTATATGTGTATAATTAAAATCTACCACAAAGATTTACTACTGAATGTTCAAAATGCATGAAAATATAAATGGAATAAATAACATGAATTGACTGGAAAGTGGAGACATGATAATAAATATGAATCTATATTCTACAGCTGAATGCTTCCTCTCCCAGTAATTACATATAGACATGAACAATTCAATAACATCATTCACTACGATTTACATAATATTCCAAAATATCAAATCTTGGAGTCCATGCATTTTACTACAGAAGGAGTTTGTAAAAGAAGAATGGTTCACTATCCCAATTTGGATGAATATAACTGATTATAGTCGTTTATGGAAAAAACAACACAGTGCATACATGTACTAGTAGTTAAATAGAATAGTCCAGGTGAGCGGAAGGCCAAAATCTGTAATGAGATTTCCACGAGACAATCAATTATTGTCTGTTCCCCGAGGACCTATCTCCCTATATATTGTCCTCTGAAGGTGAACCAGAGGACAATATAGGGAGATGGATTCTAAGGCTGGGTTCATACATATCCATTCAATGGGAATTCAAGGAGTTTTCTAGGTTAATAAATGTCATTTTCCAGGAGTTTTCTAGTGCTGAATTACATAATTTTTGACAAGATTATTAACACAGGAGCTTCCAGAACATACACCCAATTCTTAAGCACTTTCCAGGATGGAATTCAAATTCCAGGAATTTCCAATAGAAGAATGAACCATGCTAAGGGAACAGACAATAATTGATTTAGTATACTGAATGTCTTATCTTACTAAGTGACTGTAATAGTCACACTTTACATCCCCACCTGTGACAATAGTTCCCCTGTCCAGAGGGCAATATTAAAGTGTCACTAGCATCCTGCTAGACTTCTCTTATCTGGACCACATACATGTTTGTGAGCTCATTTCATTACCATCTGATGAAGCCAAAGGCATACTCGATGCAATATTGATCATACCAATGATGGCGGTAAACTACCATCTGATGAAGCCAAAGGCATACTCGATGCAATATTGATCATACCAATGATGGCGGTAAACTACCATCTGATGAAGCCAAAGGCATATTCGATGCAATATTGATCATACCAATGATGGCGGTAAACTACCATCTGATGAAGCCAAAGGCATACTCGATGCAATATTGATCATACCAATGATGGCGGTAAACTACCATCTGATGAAGCCAAAGGCATACTCGATGCAATATTGATCATACCAATGATGGCGGTAATCTTAGAATGTGCAGGAAGATGAAATGTCACAGAAATGATTCAAAAAGAGTTTGATATTCTTTGTTTCACAAGAGGCGCATGGAATGGCTAGGTTCCACATGAACTTACAATTAGTTTAACAGGGAGGGAGAAATAATACCTTTTCCTGAAAGGGTTATCCCCATTTATAGGTCACAAATTTTATTTTCTCTTTCACAGGTAGATTTTTTTTTTTTAACAGGGAGGTGATAATAAAAATACATCTGGACCAGATGAATGAAAACTCATCTACCCACAGAAAGAAAGGGGTAGAAACTTCAAAAATCCAGTTTTATTTTTATTATATTATTGTTTCAATATTAAAAAAAATTGCAGGAAGATGAAATGTCACAGAAATGATTCAGAAAGAGTTTGATATTCTTTGTTTCACAAGAGGCGCATGGAATGGCTAAGTTCCACATGAACTTACAATTAGTTTAACAGGGAGGGAGAAATAATACGTTTTCCTGAAAGGGTTATCCCCATTTATAAGTCACACAAATTTTATTTTCCCTTTCACAGGTAGATTTTTTTTTTTTTTAACAGGGAGGTGATAATAAAAATACAGCTGGACCAGATGAATGAAAACTCATCTACCCACAGAAAGAAAGGGGTAGAAACTTCAAAAATCCAGTTTTTACCCCTCGGCCAACTTTGGCCTAGGGGTATTGTCGTCATCATGTACGGCTGTCCGTCCGTCCGTACGTCCGTCCGTTACCGCGATATCTACAGAACCGTTTCATGCATGGCAACCAAACTTGTCACATCTATTTATCTTCACGTAAATCAGAAGCCTATCGAAAATGAGTCATCTCGGACAATATTTTGCAGAGTTATGCCCCTTTTTACAAATAAAAATCCATTTATGATTTGTTATTGTGATAATTTCAGAACTGTTCCATATACAACATCCTAACGTGATACAGTTGTTTCTCTTGACCTGAACTAGATGCCTATCGAAAATGAGTCGTGTCAGAAAGTATTTTGCAGAGTTGTGCCCCTTGTCTAATAAAATCCGTTACCGCGATATCTACAGAACCGTTTCATGCATGGCAACCAAACTTCTTACATCTATTTATCTTCACGTAAATCAGAAGCCTATCGAAAATGAGTCATCTCGGACAATATTTTGCAGAGTTATGCCCCTTTTTACAAATAAAAATCCATTTATGATTTATTGTGATCATTTCATAACCGTTCCATATACAACATCCTAATGTGATACAGTTGTTTCTCTTGACCTGAACTAGATGCCTATCGAAAATGAGTCGTGTCAGAAAGTATTTTGCAGAGTTATGCCCCTTGTCTAATAAAATCCACTAATTCCTATGTTAAGTTTGCATATAATTTCTATATCATGTTTGTATACTATCACATTTATTTATTGATTGGATGACTGATTTATTGATTTATTCTCTTACACAATGCGAAGAATGCCTGCAAATCTGTTTTGAAAATGACACTAGATGCCTATCAAAAATGAGTCGTGTCAGAAAGTATGCCCCTTGTCTAACAAAATCCACTAATTCCAATGTTAAGTTTGCATATTATTTCTATATCATGTTAGTGTACTATCACATTTATTTATTGATTGGATGACTGATTTATTGATTTATTTTCTTAGACAATGCAAAGAATGCTTGCAAATCTGTTTTGAAAATGACACACATGTGTCATTTAGTATACATGTACTGTATTTATCTAGCCATGTGTACTGTTGTTTAGTGAGACATCGATACAGCTCTTTCAATTTATTCCAGAAACAAATTAATTTAAGGGGAGGAAAACTTACAATACCAGGGGTAAATATTTCTTCCCACAAGCCAATCAATTGGTAGAGACACCCTTACATTATAATAGCTGGGGTTCAGAGCCGAGGGGTTTCGATAGCGCAGCTTCATGTCTTTTTATTATATTATTGTTTCAATATTAAAAAAAATTCCCACCATGAAACAAAAAAAATAAAATTGATGTTGCCTTACTTTATACAATGTTTGGCAGATGTGTGGAAGAAACATTCAAATGACATGGTAGTAATGCACATTTCCCGCTACATCTATCGTCAAAATGATGAGCATGATTGAAGTTATACATGTACAAATAACATATATCATGAGCATTCATATTAAGATATCCTTCATAATCTTTATACACTGAATGCTTCAATACCTCAGTGAGAGAGTGTCATTTCTCACCTAAAACTATCTTGGTGATGAAATTCATTGAAATGAAAGTTGACAAAATGATAGCGAATTTATCCCAAACATGATTATAATTGTGACGGCCTGTATGCATTGAACTCTTAAACAGATGGATTGACGGCCATGGGCAATTCACTGAATAACAATGACCTATCCAACAGGTCAGCATGTCACATGATTTGACATATCTTCATCAGTAAAACAACTTTCTCTAGTCCACAATCCCATATTGACATGCTCCCCCAATAACAACTCAATAGTCTGAACATCAGTAGATTTCTAGAATACTTAACATGCTCAACAATTACAAGAAACAATGAAGTAGGTGGGGTGAATTGTCCTATTTTTAGTATAACATTGATGAGGAACTATTTCATAGTTCTCCTCATACTATCCGATGACTAGCATCAGGCAATATCATCCCCTTTTTACTAGGTCCAAAACCAATTTAACAAAAAAGAAGATAATTGGAATGTAATGGCATCTAAGTAAAATCCAAGACAAAATAATAACGGACTAGTGGGGATTCAAAAGTATTTTACACCTTGTATTTACATAACTCTCTGTACTATTTAAGCTCCATTAGGAGATCTCAATATATTTTCTCACTTTCACAAACTTATACCAAATCAGTGGCTATCACAAACATGACCGTCTTCATCTATATACAAAACATGAGGCCATGTGGATGGTGACAGTTGGTGAAATCAGGTCTTGGCACCAGATTCAAGTTCATCCTCTAACAATACAGAAGCGCCAATATAGCACAGCCAGGTGCATTGAGATGTGCCTTGACAGCTGTTCGTTTACTCACTCACTTTCCCATCTCATTCACATGAGGCGGGTTTCTGAACTAATGATACCGGGACGATTTTTCGACCTGAAGTTGCCAAAATTATCATAAATTTAAACTTAAAGGTCCTTTCTTGGAATAGACAGAGAGAGAGAGAATTAAGGTTTAATGTCGCATTCAGCAATATTTAAGTTAATAGCGACTTCTTGGAATAGTAGGACAATCTGATCAATATTAATCATATTTACACCAGTTATCAATAGTTGAAAAAAAACAGGTTGCCAGTCTTCACAGATACACATACAATTTAGTTACTTTCAATAATTTGACATGGTAAGCACATTTTGGCATGAGTTGATACTATTCTCTAAAAGGATTATTACCAGTGAGTTGATGGTTTGGCCTTTATGTCAAATCATCCCTTCCTTGGTGATATGGATAAAGAATAAATGTGTCCAAGAACAAACAGCTGGTGGAGCCATCCAAATATACACGACAATCATATTACACCCAACTGTACATGGTGCACATAAGGGATGATCCGTTAGGCCTAACAAAGTTAACAAGTTTATTCTGAGGCATTTTTCTTCAAAATGGGTGTGCAGGCAGATTTTTGTTCTTATATTTATTTACTTTTTCGAAACTGACATAGTTTTCATATGGGTTCAACTCTTGTTGGAGCTTGAAGCCATCAAGCTTGTGAACTGACAAAGCCACAAGTTGTTCAATGTTCTCAGTCCGTGAATTGTTTAAGCAACTCATTAATTTTAGGCCTTAAGGCTAAACAATTTTGAAGATGACTAATGTGAGAGACAAAATATTAAGCTCAGAATACATGTACCATATGGGTAACATTAAGCTTTGGCATTTGTTCACGTGTTTGGCATACCTACACTCAGTCTTGCATTTCGAGGGGATAGGTTTTTCCGCAATATATTTGAGTCAATTTTTCTCAGAGCGGTGAAATTTTGCACATCATCTGAAAACGGTTTGTGCATATTTATCCTGGAATTTCATGAAAATCAAACCAAAATGTGGGTCAACTTCACCAAAACGAATTTCGCCCTGACAATTTTGAATGTTAACTTACAATGTCATCGAAGCCAGTCCTAAGTAATGTTACAACATTGCAAACTCAACATCATTCTGCTATGAAAATATCCTGCAAGATATTGGAGATTTGATTCTGAATAGATTTCCATGATATTTCAAAATAAAAATTCACAAATTACATAGAGATACTGTGCGGAATTCCACTGCTCAAAGAAATGATGGTTCCGATATATTGCCAAATATCTCGTTCCCTCAAAATGTATGACAGCAGTAGGATTCAAGGTCCTATATTGAGTGAGTGCGATAGGATATTCAAGGTTGTGCCCAATGCAAATCTGGGTTGGAACTTCATGCAATCTTACACGATAGTCTATCATGTTCTGGAAAAAAATCCCATCCTTTATACAAGTCAACTGAGATCATCTTCATTTTATCAAGCCAATTTCTACGTTCCCACTTCGAACTTCCCTTGATATATCTGGTTCAAAGAACTTATAAATAGACACGAGACGTCACTGACCTCGAAACCATTTCAATCTTAAAATGTGTCATATAAGAGCGTTATTGATTGGCTGACCTATATATTAGGCCAACACAAGCACCACATTAGGAGGAATGATGCCGCTACTTGAGGATGATGTCACTCTGCACATAATCGGTGTGTAGGTTCTGATTGGTTCGTTTGTCATTCGTACATGTAGGTGAAATTTACACCTCGGATTTTGAACATTGAAGGTGGTCAGATAAATGAAGGCAGGTTCGAAATGGGAAACGTAGAAATTGGCTTGATAAAATGAAGATGGCTGAGATGAGAATGAATCACTATGATGATGATGATGAATATAATAGAGGCTAACTGTACACAGAGAAGATGGCTGAGGGAAGCTGTCTGAACCATCACCCGTTCTCTAGTTCATCACCATATATACATATATGTACTGGTCCATTTCTGTGAGCTCAGGGCAGCAGCGTTTCACATCACATGGGAGCATAGTCTATCTGAACATATAACTGTCGTACACCGATCTGGGAAAAGAACATATAAAAGTCATGAATACCAAAAAAAATACCATGATTACTCACCAGGCAATTGGACACAAATATCAGCTTAAATTGGACACAAATCCATGATATTTCAAAATAAAAATTCACAAATTACATAGAGATACTGTGCGGAATTCCACTGCTCAAAGAAATGATGGTTCCGATATATTGCCAAATATCTCGTTCCCTCAAAATGTATGACAGCAGTAGGATTCAAGGTCCTATATTGAGTGAGTGCGATAGGATATTCAAGGTTGTGCCCAATGCAAATCTGGGTTGGAACTTCATGCAATCTTACACGATAGTCTATCATGTTCTGGAAAAAAATCCCATCCTTTATACAAGTCAACTGAGATCATCTTCATTTTATCAAGCCAATTTCTACGTTCCCACTTCGAACTTCCCTTGATATATCTGGTTCAAAGAACTTATAAATAGACACGAGACGTCACTGACCTCGAAACCATTTCAATCTTAAAATGTGTCATATAAGAGCGTTATTGATTGGCTGACCTATATATTAGGCCAACACAAGCACCACATTAGGAGGAATGATGCCGCTACTTGAGGATGATGTCACTCTGCACATAATCGGTGTGTAGGTTCTGATTGGTTCGTTTGTCATTCGTACATGTAGGTGAAATTTACACCTCGGATTTTGAACATTGAAGGTGGTCAGATAAATGAAGGCAGGTTCGAAATGGGAAACGTAGAAATTGGCTTGATAAAATGAAGATGGCTGAGATGAGAATGAATCACTATGATGATGATGATGAATATAATAGAGGCTAACTGTACACAGAGAAGATGGCTGAGGGAAGCTGTCTGAACCATCACCCGTTCTCTAGTTCATCACCATATATACATATATGTACTGGTCCATTTCTGTGAGCTCAGGGCAGCAGCGTTTCACATCACATGGGAGCATAGTCTATCTGAACATATAACTGTCGTACACCGATCTGGGAAAAGAACATATAAAAGTCATGAATACCAAAAAAAATACCATGATTACTCACCAGGCAATTGGACACAAATATCAGCTTAAATTGGACACAAATACCAGCTCAAATCGCACACACCTACCAGCTTAAATTTGACACAAATACCAGCTTAAATTGGACATAAACACCAGAGACTGGACAACCATTACATAAACTGCTGGTTATGGAAAATTAATTTAGCTGATTTGATATGAAGACTGAGGGATTCAGAATCACAACTGGGTGCATCAGATATTAAAGAATGGACAACCTGGTGGTGAACTACTTCACTACAATTTCTAGTAAAATTGTGTAGATTATTAATGAAGGTCTCAGTTTCAGAATTTCAGTTCTTCCCCAGCCATTTGTCTAAGAGTTGGATCTGATCTCATCATTAACTATGGACCACTATAACAGACATATTAGATAAATGCGGTTAAAAATTTCAGAAACTTGTTATCAATTTTGTGAAATGTTGCTGATACTAATAGGTCTTGCTGACATCAGCAATCATGGCAATTAGATAGAATCAGAACCAACACCTGAAATAAGATTCTCCACAAGATGACCAGTTTCTCAACAAATAACTGACAAAAATTACTGTATTAACCTATGATCAATGACGATGCTCAAGAACAGATTCTAGGAAACTGAGTATGGGTAAATTTCCTTGTTCAGACCTTCGTCTTACTGAAAAGCCATCCGTCTAGACTCATTTTTGTACCCAGAAACTCTACTCTTCTCCTTTTTTTGTGACCCTTACACAAAAGATGGACCCATCGATCATTTCTCTCCAACAATATATCAGAAGGAAAATGTATCTGATCTTTTCAAACGTACCTGTGTGAATATATTGTGTGTCTGACTGAGAATGTAGCGTGCGTCTGCATTAGTGGCCACTTCTAATTTGACTGTACCTATATACACATCACTACATAGAGTCCAGAAATGAGGTTCATGGAGACTGTAGACACCTTCTAACTGGCTCACCTGGTACAAACAAACAAACAAATGAGACCATCAATATATCACTGGCTATTATTCAAGCATTTTATGCATTCTCGTCCATTTGGCCCTTTCCGTATATTTACCGATGTCGAGTCAGAGACCTCTCTCATAATACTCACAACTTAGCGAAAAATTTAATATTTGGTGGATTTGTCGTGAGATGTCACAAATTAGTCTACCAAAAACTCTTGTGATCATGAAATAATTAGGATATTTTTAGAAAGTCAGTAATGGAATATAGGTCTCTTATCTATCAGAAGCAGGAAATTATTCTCTTGCCATGAATTTATCGTACAAATTTATGAAATGTAACTGGGCCATCTGCCACTATGTCACATAGTTCCGGCAAAATGCATCCCTCTCCAGCAACCCATTCAGCCAAGTTTCGTTCGGGTGGCAGGTACACTCCCAGGATGGCATTTTATGTACTTGTACTGGTTAAATATTTATGTATGTGTGTCTGGAATAGATTTCCTTGAAATTTCAGAATAAATATTCACAAATTACATAGCAGTACTGTGAGGAATTTCATTGTCTGCGACATATTGCCGAAAATCACAGTCCCCCAAAATGTGAGACATGCAGTAAAATTGGAGGTATCAGTTTCAGAATTTCAGTTCCTCTCCAGTGAAAATGTAAGAGTTGGATCTGATTTCATCATTAACATTAGACCACAGAGATCCTCATTACAATTGGGCCAATAATGAACTGACATGAAGTAAAACAGTATTATTAACCGACTTCTACATGTCCTAGGCCATGTGGTTTGTCCATTACACCAGCAATATATTGACAGAATGTATGGTTTGCTGATCAAGTATGTAAAGATACCAGAGGAATACCTACCCTTTGGTAACAGCCTGGTAGAAGGTGTTCTAGTGATTTCGGTGTTCGCTGCATTAGTATTCCTACTGAATCTCGTAACAAGGGGACAACACTGAAAACAAAGCAAACAGACTTGTCACGCACATAAAATATATATAAATATAAACATTATGTTCCTCTTACTTTATATTTTGTGTAGAAGTATTTCAGAATATTTCAGTCATATATGAGTATTTCAACAAGCCGATTTCAGCAAGATATGTCTTCACTACAACCATTATTTTTTAAACTGTATCTTTAACAAGAGGAAAAATGAATGGGCTTACGTCAAAATATTTGCCCCACCACCACCAAGGCAGCAGTAAATTTAGCCAGGAGGAGTAAAAGACATTTAACAAAGGAATTTTGTTTTTTCGGTTTCAACTTTTTTTTTCTTTCTTTTTATTCACAACTGCCTCATTCTGATGTAAATATACCAGTAGCACATCTAGAGAAAAGAAGTCATTTAATTAAAGCAAACAGTGGCAATCACAAACTGGTTATCTTTAAACTGCAAAATGCATTACAACGTAAGTAACACTGATGAAGGTCTCTCAGTTTCAGAATTTCAGTTCCTCCTCAGTGTGAATGTAAGAGTTGGATCTGATCTCATCATAAATACTGGAGCACAAGCATAACATGACTAACAATGCCAAGTCCAGGGGACCACTGTCGGTCACTAACCATTGCCAGTCGACTGGGCTGTTTAATGACACATGTAATGGTTATCCATCTGTGATATGGACATTTTAGGACAGACTTGTTGTAGAAGAACTCACCTAACTCCAATGAGAGCAGCTATAAACATAGAACATATAGGATCTGCTATCATCCAACCAAAATAATGTATCAGTACTGCTGATATGATCACTCCTACACTGCCTAATGTGTCCGCAAGTATATGTAAAAACACACCTGTAACAAAATCAACATTAACATATTACAGTGCACCATTTAAAACTCTGCCTTCAGTGAGATGTACGAACTGAGGAGAATCCACAATAATATATATAACACCTTATGGAAAGAGCTACATTCTTCTATTCCGACTGCAGTTCGAACTATATGTTCTTATCAAGGAATATAGCATACACGGTTGACATATCAATTTTATATGGATTTACATGTATGGCTGTTGTTAGCAACAAGGCAATGAGATTTAAACTACACAGCGCGACATGATCATGACAAATGATACATAATATTGTGTATACAAAGAGAGATTATAAAAAATACAATACATATTGAACACCTATTTTGTTTGTCTGACTGTTAAAAAGACGGGTAGCCGTTTGCCCTTGGGGGGTATTTTTTTACGTCCCCAAAAAGACGTACTGACAGTTTTTAACAGGCATTCTGACAAAACAAAAGAATGACAGAAAATAGGGATTAATAAGAAAATAAACCTGTCCTAATTCATGGCCTGTGGCTACCATTCAAGCATGAGTGAAAATTCTCAATAAACAAGGCTTCTTTGACATCTAATAAAGCTTGGTTTCCATTTTGGACTTTGTAGAACGGAAAAACTTTGAAGGAAGGTGTCAAATGCAGCGCACATTCCCTTATGTGCCGATTAACCGGAAGAAAACAGTGATTTTCATGATTAATTTGTTGTCTGTGTATGGTTAGTCTTGATCTCAAGTCCGTTGTCTGATCAAGATATTGTCTTGCTTTTTGCTGTTGATGAATGTTGAAATTGGAACAATATCTTTTATTCTTGGGCTATGATCTAAAATGGATAGCGGGTTCTTTAACAACCACATTTATTGTTCAGTTACCATGCAGTACTGTTCAGTCGTGTTTCTTGTGGTATACTGTATGGTATCCAATCAGTACTGACCAGTTACTGAGTGGTACTGTGTGGATATTGGTCAGTACTGACTGGTTATGTACTGAGGTGTACTATTCAGGGGCCCATCACTGTTGTTATCACACAGTACCAACAGGTGAAAATTTGGCTGAGTAATATACAATCATCCAAACGTTACTAAAATTCATAAGCTGATCATCCGTGAGGTGGATACAACAGCTAAACTTACCCTGCATGATCTGATGTTGTGACCCAACACCCCCATGACTGTGGCCATGACTAGAATGACTGGGTTGATGGCCTTCATCATGACCATGACCTTTGTCAGGACTGTGACCATGACCATCATCATGACTGTGACCATGACCTTTGTCGTGACCATGATCTTTGTCGTGATCATGCCCTTTGTCGTGACCGTGACCTTTGTCATGACCGTGACCTTTGTCATGACCGTGACCATGATTATCGTCACTATGTGCATTTTCAAAACCTAAAATGAAGAAACACAAGGTAAAACATCAAGCACATTACAAAATGTATCAAAAATTATCAACAAATTAAATGCACATCTATTCAATAGACAAACTAGGAAATGGCCCTATTTGAATACAAAGTCATGTTGACTCCAGTTGGCCAATGAAAAACGAGGACAGCATCATATTCTACAAGATTGGTAATATTATTCTCCGAGTTCTGGAGAAAGTTAAATATGCAAAATTGACTCAGATATGAACTAATGATAAACATATGGTAAATGAGCATACTGCCAAACCCAACAGCAGCCATCAGGTCAGTGTAACTGCACAAACACCTGTTAGCTATATGTTCGCTATATGTAAGGATGATGGGTGAAGCAACAATTGAGACATAATGGGATATATAACTGTCAACTTACCCAATCCATGTGAAGAGCTGTGATTACTGGAATGAGAGTGTCCATGACCTAGAAAACAAGGGTCAGTGTTACCATGGTTTATATGGGAAACCTGTAGAAACATTAAACATTTATAAATAATGTTGGTGTTTGTTATCAAATCAAACCTGTTATCACTTAAATGCCAATATCCCTCCATTTGGAGATCTCCTGCAAACAAAATTATCTCCCTTGATCGCTGCGTCGATCGTCCGCCAGGTGGCGTGCTCTCCGCGCATGTCCATCACTCTTTTCCCCATGTTGAGCAAGACCTGTTTTGAGTCAAGGCCGAGCAAAGAGGGGAGGATGGGTTGGGCAAATCAACGTTGATAACAGGTTTGATTTGATAACAAACACCAACATTATTTATAAATGTTTAATGTTTGTGTCTCAAATCTTCACCTGTTATCACTTAAATGCCAGACTCCCAACAGAGGAGGTTGGGTAGCCGGCCTTGTGACTTGCTTTTGGATTAAGCGGAGCACGCCCTGTTCTGATTTTGTAAATCTAATATGCTCAATAATATCCTGATAATTCCCATGTCGTATAGAAGCGTAGGGAGCTCAAGGTATTACAAGTAATGCGGCGAGAGGTGGACTCTGTTCCTACCGTTTGCTCGCATACTTGGCTAGATAATCAGATGCCATCGTGATGCCTTGAAGTCCCTTCGTCTCCGGCATGGTGTGTCTTCTATACTTACCGAATTGTCGGGATCTTGCTTGCTTGAGCGGCGCCCCCCCCCCCCTCTTTTCTTGATGGAATTAGTGGACTATACGCTGGGCTGCTGCTAACGGGCCCAACGTAGTCACCCTGTCTGTTTGTACAGACATGTCCCTAAGATAATAGTCAGTGAAGGTAGAGTTTACAGTCCATGCACAGGCCTGAATGATCTCGTCCAGTGACAAGTTTTTCCAGAGCGGCCAGGACGTGGCAATAGCTCTAATCTCATGAGATGATGCCTTCGACAATAGGGGAGGAGCATCGATGGCGAGTTGGTATGTCCAGTGTATCGTCTTCCTTAACCAAGATGCAACTGTATTTTTCGTAATGTCTGCAGATGCTCCCGGATGTAGTGATAGAAATAGGAGACGTCTAGATCCTCTAGTAGAGTCTGTTCTCTGTAAATAGCATCGTAGGGCTCTAACTGGGCATAATACTCTGTCGTTCTCCAGTGGGCCTACGAAATCTTAAGTGCTGGGATCTGATATAGTCTTTGAGCACATGGTCCCTGACGTGTTGATTCATTCTTGGCGATGAATTCCGGGATCGGACGGAAGGATATAGTTTTCCAACCAGCGGTCCATGCCAGGGAGCTGCGTTCCAATGCATGAAGCTCGGAGACTCTAGTGGCTAGAGCGAAAGCTGTTAAGAAGACTGTCTTGTAAGACAGTGCCTTGATCGTAGTCGACTGTAACGGTTCAAATGGTGGGCGTAGAAACGCACTCAGTACAACTCCAAGGTCCCATTTCGGTAGCAGTTGTCTTGTCCGGCGGGACTGTAAGGCGAAGGACTGGAGAAGGGCCGCAACGTTGATATCATGTCCAATATCAATTCCTGAGGTTAGTCTCATGACTCGGGATAATGCAGAACGGTATCCTTCTATGGTGCTTAACTTGAATTTCTTGTCCCGATGCAGGTGCAATAGGAAATCAGCTATTACTGGAACAGAGGCAGTATAGGGATCGATGTCTCTGGTCCCACACCAGGTCTGGAAGTAAGCCCACTTGGCCTGGTAAAGTCTAGAGGTGGATGGTCTGTTTGCTGTCGCCATCGCCTCTGTAACTGGTTTTGAAAATCCCTGGTCTGCAAGGGATTGTAACCAGCCGTTATGTCAGTTAGTGGGGAGACTAGCTATAACGGCGCTACCACATAAATAAGAAAGTCGTAGTCCAAGTTATGTATGTACACAACCTGACTTGTCTCAAGACCTTTGTGATGGGGTAAGCTAGTTCAAGAAATGACGAGAATAACTCCACAGTCAAAGTTCCAATATTTACTTCACACAGGTAGTCCAGAATATGAATATACAATATACATGTAGAAGTTTCCAAATGTATTCCAATCATCAATTCCGACAATCCAGAAGTTCAGTATACAGTGTTTTACACTATAGAAATATATCCTGTAGAAAGGTGTCCTCTCATACAGTGATGTTCACTTTACAAAGTCGGAATCCGAACTGTCTATAGCACAGTCAAGGTACATATTTAAAGACTCAATAAACAATGTATTTCCTGGTAAAACAATAATTCAGGTAGCAATAAACCAGTTCAACAAGATCAGGTGCCAACATGCCATCTGTGTAAGAATGGCACTGGTCGAGTTCCCACAGCAGTGCCAGACATATGTGACTGTTACAAACAATGGGATTAACAAGAACTACATGCCTACACAGTCACAGATACAAAGGGACTAAATTACAAGGGCCAATAAAGAAATAAATACATGTCTATACAGGTAATTGATATTTGAAATGAACTAACACAATCTGTACCGCAATTAATAAATAGAACTGTTGCTTGGTTACAGTTTCCTCCACTCCAACTAAGCGTTGTCCTCAACGCTTGCATAAAAACAAAATGGAATGCCAGATTTTCATAACTATTTGTGATCTACAGGATGGTAGTAAGGAGGTGGGTTTTCCAACTGATTAAAACAATAATTGTCTTGCCAACTGAAATCCTCTCTAAATATCCACTCTGGCTCATATTCTCCTACCCATTTTATAAGATATTGTTCTTTGCCTTCATGAACGCGCGAATAGCAAAACTTTTCTGGGAATTTCATAGACTGAGACTCTGTTTGTATGTCCATGCTCTCTGTAAATGCTGTATCGGCTTCAACTCTCTCTGTTTGAGTCATGCTACTGATGATAGACACACCTTTTGTTTGTGTGAAGTGATTGTTTGTTAATTTACCCTGTCTAATTCTTTCTTTTTGGTACTGTGTCGGTTTATGCATGATCGGACATCCGTGATCTGCATCTGCCAGACTTGCTTGTTTTTGTTGTATACATGTACTCTCTCTTTCACTCAGACGATATTCACTAATATATGCCACAGTTGGAACACAATTTTCTGTGTTTTCCTCTGGATGTTTACAATTTAACATAGTCTGTGAGATTTCTTCTACTGTGTCTGCAGTTCCACTGCTATCTCTGCTCACAGAATCTGTTTCACAGGCAACTTCGACTGGATCTAAGATGTTGGCATAGTGGCTCACCTCAGGAACTGTATGAGACATACAACCGGATAAACGACCCTCAATATTTGCGTTCTTTCTCTCCAAGAAGGCTTGACGGCGTCGCTCATCTCTCTCCAGTTTAGCAGATGACCGGCGTCTCTTCCATGGTTCACATGAGGAAAGGCTTTTACTGGACCATTTAAAACAGATCTCTGTGGAGTTGCTGTCCTGATGAAGATTCCATGACACAGGTAGTTGATTCAGGCCTTTGATGATGTTCAGAGCCGTGGATGGGAGCAGCATCGTGATGTCCATTATTTAGGGAGTTGATTATCTCAGTAGGCAGCGTCGCTTGAGAGGTATCGGGTCGAAGGGAATAACTAAGAAGGTATTCCAATGGGTTCTCCACTATCTGTAACCAGCCGTTATGTCAGTTAGTGGGGAGACTAGCTATAACGGCGCTACCACATAAATAAGAAAGTCGTAGTCCAAGTTATGTATGTACACAACCTGACTTGTCTCAAGACCTTTGTGATGGGGTAAGCTAGTTCAAGAAATGACGAGAATAACTCCACAGTCAAAGTTCCAATATTTACTTCACACAGGTAGTCCAGAATATGAATATACAATATACATGTAGAAGTTTCCAAATGTATTCCAATCATCAATTCCGACAATCCAGAAGTTCAGTATACAGTGTTTTACACTATAGAAATATATCCTGTAGAAAGGTGTCCTCTCATACAGTGATGTTCACTTTACAAAGTCGGAATCCGAACTGTCTATAGCACAGTCAAGGTACATATTTAAAGACTCAATAAACAATGTATTTCCTGGTAAAACAATAATTCAGGTAGCAATAAACCAGTTCAACAAGATCAGGTGCCAACATGCCATCTGTGTAAGAATGGCACTGGTCAAGTTCCCACAGCAGTGCCAGACATATGTGACTGTTACAAACAATGGGATTAACAAGAACTACATGCCTACACAGTCACAGATACAAAGGGACTAAATTACAAGGGCCAATAAAGAAATAAATACATGTCTATACAGGTAATTGATATTTGAAATGAACTAACACAATCTGTACCGCAATTAATAAATAGAACTGTTGCTTGGTTACAGGATTCCCTGATAATCTGCAGGCGTGAAGGTTGAGCCACTGTGGATCGTGGTGTAGGATACCTTGCCGTTGGTCTAGTAGTCGACGCCACGGCGGTAGCTGACGAGGGAAGTCGGTCAGTAGCTGGACTAGAGATGGGAACCATGGGCGATTCGGCCACCATGGTACTACGAGGAGGATAACACTGTTGTGCTCTGTTATCTTGTTCAATACTGCCTGAATAAGCGCTATCGGTGGAAATGCGTAGGCAATGAGGTTGTCCCAACTGATTGACATGGCGTCGACTGCCCAGGCTAGCGGGTCGAGCATCGGGCTGACGAAGATTGGTAGCTGAGTATTGTCCCTTGTTGCGAACAGGTCTACTAGGGGTTGTTCCCAAATCGATGACACCTGACGAAAGGCCTCTGTGTGGAGATGCCACTCCGTTTGAAGGACTTTGTCCGGGCGTGAAAGACTGTCTGCAATGACGTTCAGGTGACCGGGTACATGTCGTGCTCGGATCCGGCACCGATGAATCTGTGCCCAGGTGAAAAGAGACCATGTCTCCTGGAACAGTAGTCGGGACTTCGTTCCCCCCATCTTGTTGATGTAGCTTACTACTGTCGTGTTGTCTGATGCGATCATCAGAGAGCTGTCGAACAGTTGAGGGCTCCAGTGCTGGACTGCCATGTTCACTGCTGCCATCTCCAGAACATTGATGTGTAGTGTCCTTTGTTGTGGAGACCACCTGCCGGCTATCTGTAACTCTCCCAGATGGGCTCCCCAGCCCGTGAGTGATGCGTCGGAGAATAGATTCTTGTTCGATGGTGACCAGCGGAGTGGAATCCCGAACATGACGTTCTCCCTGGACTGCCACCATTCCAGAAACTGGTGCAGGTGCTGAGGAACTGGTACTCGGGGGTTGATGGCCGAAGCTCGTAGATACGGCTGCAGGTGGAACTGTAACGGTCGTAGCTGAAGTCGTCCGTACTGTGTCAGATCCTGAGTTGATGTCAGCAATCCCAGTAGACTTTGCCAAAGACGTAAGGGTTGTGATGGGAAAGATAAAAATCTTTGGATGATAGACTGTATCTTTGTCCAACGATCTTCCGGGGGCAGGATGACCTGTCTCTGTGTGTCGAATACTGCTCCGATGTATTGTCGTCTCTGAGCAGGCTCTAGTTCCGACTTTGTTGGATGTGGGATGAATCCGAGATACCTCAGGAGTTGAATGATGAGTTGTATCTGGGATTTGAGTGCTGACTTCCTTGACCCCCACACAAGGATGTCGTCGATGTATGCCTCTATGTTGATACCCCTTAGGTGAAGGAAGGTCATGATTGGTGACGTGATTCTTGTGAAGCACCAAGGGGCGATGGAGATGCCGAACGGCAGGACCTGCCACTCGAACCGTCTCCCGGCAATGATGAATCGGAGGTATCGACGATGATGTTGATGAATGGGAACATGAAGGTATGCATCCTGGAGGTCGATGGAGGCTAGCCAATCGTCCGGTTTTAGGCGGGACCGTAATGCTGGAACTGATGTCATTTTGAAGTGTGGAGGTGGCGCTAGAGTGTCGTTGAGTCGACGTAGGTCTATAATGATGCGAAGCTGATCTGTGTCCTTCTTGGGAACGAGGAAGACAGGACTGTAGAATCCTGGACTTGCTTCTTCCACGGGTAATTCCCTGACAGCGCCCTTGTCCAATAACACTTGTACTGACTCCAGTAATGTCCGTACATGTTCTGGCCGAACTGGAAGACGTGATGGTTTGGGTCTGGTGATGAGCCTGGGGTACTCTAGAAAGGTAAGGAAAACTCCATCTCTGAGTGATCTGGTGACCCACTTGTCGTCTGTGATAAGCTTCCAGTTCCGCCAGAAGATCCGTAGACGTCCGCCCACGACCGGATGATTGAATATCTTGAATTCTGGGAGGATGAAAGGATGATGATGATGGGTTAAAAGCTGAGGCTGGGGACCGTCAATTCCGACGGTCGGGCTTCCCTTTGCCCCGGTCGGAAAACTTTCCTCCTCTGCCACGAAATGGTCCTTTCCCGTAGGAACGAAAATTCTGCTGGCTGTCCTTCTTGGGTAAACTGCCCGAGTCTAGACGTGACGGCTGCGCAGAACGTCCTCCTCTGGTCGACTTGCCTTGACCTTTACCCTTGCCCTTGCCTTTATTCTTGCTGTAAGCTAGGGCTCCGATCATGCGGGAAGTCTTCTCGTCATTGACGGCAGGCATGACTGTCGAAATGGCTTGGTTAAAGAGATACTCGGATGACAGGGGTTGCTGTGCCAATTCGTTCTTAACCGATTCCAAAACCTCAGACTTGGGATGTTTCAGGTATGCAGCTCGTCGAGCCTGCACCATCGTAGCATAGGTAAAAGCCCCTGTTTCCATGAGATCCACATTAGACTTGTTCATGGAGTCGATAAAGGCGCTGGGAAACTCCATCTTGGGTTGTGAGAAGGTCAGGGATCCATCTTTATGCTTTTTGTCTGGATCCTGAATCACCCTGGAAATAGCCGTCAGGAACCAATCGGAGTATGATGTAATTCTGTGTTGTGTCAGCATCATGTCCTCCACAGCACAGGCCTGCTTCTGTTGAAGTACCACCGCTGGTGTCTTTGTGAAGTTCAACAGTCTGTCATAATCCGGGTCCGACTTCGGGGCCTTGAACGGTAGATTGTCTCCGTGAAGGGTGTAAGTCTTGAAAGGACCGGGCTTCTGGAGAGATTTCGGAGTCTTTAACTGTCGATCCAGTGTCTCATATAGGGTAGCTGATGCCGGAGATGGTGCGCAGGTTGGCGCAGCTTCCTCCTCAGAAGGCTTGTTCAGTCCGTAGAGAGATGCCGCTGTAAGTTTCCTCCGTTTCCGAACGGGGTCAGCTGGCTGTATGTCATCGCCGACGGCCGGTCTGGGCATCTCTGGAACCAGCGTGTGTACCGCCGCTATCCTGGCTTTAAAAGGTAGTCCGTCCTTGTGCTTGTCTTCTACCTCCGACTGATGGGAGGGAGGTGACTCTGTATGAGACGAGGATGGCGAAGTGGAACGTCGTGCGTAATCCTCGTAGTCTGAATCTGAATCTGCGTCGCTAGCAGAATGGGGTCGTTTCATCTCATGGGTCTCCGGTGCAGGGACCTCTACGACGGTAAGGGGCTGTATAGCCGGGAGATGACTGTGCTTCTTGGCCAAGCTAGGTTCCTGTTCATCTCTGGACTTGCGTTTATCCCGATGCTCCGGTTTATCCCGGTGCTCCGGGCGTGCTTGTTGACGGGAAACCGGTGAACGGCTTCTCCCTTGTCTGGTGTAAGGTCGCTCCGGGGTATGGTTCCTATGGTACCGACTCCGGCTAGGTGGACTAGGTGAAGGGGTCCGACGTATGGGACGGTCCCTCTCCCGATGATGACGTACAGGATAGGAATCTCGGCGTTGTAACAGTGTGCGACTTCGTTTACGAGATCTGCTTGCCGTAGTACCGGGGTGTGGCTCCGTTGTACGGGTCCAAGCTGGAGTGGAGGCCGGCTCACGGCGTTCTGGCTGAGTCCGTTCCTCATAAGTCCGTGACTTCTTGGATGTGGAGTCTCGGTGATCTGTATAAGTCCGTTCTGGTTGAGTCCGTGACTTCTCAGATGTAGATTCACGGCGTGCTGGATAGGTCCGTGTGGTATCTCGTTCCGTAGTACGGCTCGAGGCCGTGGTACGGCTCCGGGCTGTGGCTTCCTCCCGCTGTGCTCTGGTATCGGAGTCACGGCGGTCTGGATAGGTCCGTGAGGTCTCCCGTTCTCTGGTACGGCTCCGGTCCCTGTAGGCCTTTGGCTTGTCCGACTCCCGGCGTCCCGTATAGGGCCGTGACTCCGTGTCGTGGAGCCGGTGAGCTGTGCTTGAGCCGGGGTCCCGCTGTGGTGGTGGAGTCCGTGATCTTGATTCTTGGACTGCCTTCTTCGCCGTGTCCGTCTGTGTCTCCGGGGTACGGCGGTTCTTTGGGGACTTGGATGAACGGGAGTTGTTATCCGAGGACTCGCTTTGATCCGTGACTGTGACGGGGCTGTCTAGTAGAGTCCGTGCCAGCACTCTAGCCGGTGCAGTAGAAGTAAACCGTGTCGCCGTGGCTTGGGCTTGACTGGTCTGCACCTTGTTCTTTGAAGGTACCGTCGACTGTAAGACTGTGCCACTGGGGGGTATCTCCGGGCTTGTAGTCGTCGCTAAAGTTGTATCCTCGTTTAGCGATAAGTCGTGTATGAGGGCCTGATTAGCTTCTGCTTTTTCAACAGGTCCTTTTCTCTGGTCACCGGCAGCCTTCAATAGTTGAGTACGTCTAGTTGCAGCATAGCTAACCCAGGTAGCGTCGTCCCAGTTCACACACTCGGCACAGGTAATCTGCCTGTAGCATATCTGTGCCCTGCATTTAAAACAAAAAGCATGTGAGTCCTTTACGGGCCAAAACTGACGACATGATTCACATCTCTTACTATTCCTGATAGTTTGGGTGACTACGTTAGCCATACTGAACTTACAGACCAAAAAAATAACCCTAGGGTGCGTCTATAACAACCAAAAGTTACTGTTTACAGGAGCTCTCTCAAAACAGGTCTTGTTTCCAAGACTGCAAAGGAAAAAGAGTGATGGACATGCGCGGAGAGCACGCCACCTGGCGGACGATCGACGCAGCGATCAAGGGAGATAATTTTGTTTGCAGGAGATCTCCAAATGGAGGGATATTGGCATTTAAGTGATAACAGGTGAAGATTTGAGACACAAACCCCAGATTTATATTACATTCACATGAGAAACTGAATGATATCTAGTCAGCACGGTCTGATCACAGCACCAAGAATTAAGTTTGTCTTGGATTACAAAAAAAAAAATACCTATAACCTAGGCTAACCATCGAGTCTTACAAAAAAAAAAATCTTCGAAATGCTGCGATACAACACAAACTTTCATCCTCAAAGTGTAACTGTGGTACTTTTGCAAGTTTACATCATATCCAAGATAATCTTCCACATTATAGAATTTATACCCTGTTTCTTGTTTTACTACTCTAATTTTAACAATTTCAATGTTATTAATGTTATCGTAGTGCACATCGCCACAAGCATGTCGGAACTTGTGATGTTATTATGGAAGAAAAAACCACGTAACAAGTCAACGTTGTTACAAAATTGTTCCATTCTCTGAATTTTCGCGACATCCCACAGACGGCGCGTGACGCTCGAAGTATGACATCATTAACCAGTCCTTGCGTTTGGAGGCGAGCGATCGCTCTCGCGCACCATCGATCATCTAAATCATATCCAAGGTACACTGTGTTTCGTGCACCTAGATTCAGCAGATTAAATATAGAAATGAGTAGGCTGTGTCTGCTAACGGCCTTATTATTAAAGGAACGGACAGTTGGTGTTAATTTTGCGAACTCTTCCAGACTGAAAATCACCGTGAGAATAAACTGAAAAGCCTTTAATAAATTTTAATCAGCAACGATCGCCATCAATTCCAGCCCGGCCATAATTTCTTCGCTTGTTTGACAATCGGTAGTTCTCTTGCACAGGCTATTCCTAGCATGGGATCGTGCAATATTTGCCACGTGCGCGGAGAGCTGACAACAATGGTGGTAACTGCAGCAAATCTTCCTTGAACAAGTTGAAGCAGTTGAAGTTTTTTAAGAAAGGTAGATGATTTACACATCATTATCAGCACACAGAGCCTGTAGTCAGTAGGATGTCAATACTCTTGGGCAATATTGAACTGGGACTCGTCTGATCATTCACCAACCATTCTTCTTGTTCACTTTCACACTATCGGCTGATTATTTTCGAGAACCTCCACGGACACTGCTCTTCGCGCATGATTGGTTCCGACGAGTATTATATGCAGAGTGAGCTTGCTCAATCTTCTGGTACCCACTGGTGACTGTTGAAATTCTTCATCACTTTTGATATTGACTTGTTTAAATTGAAATAGAATAATGTATTTTTCGTTTGAAAATAAATTGAAAAACGAGAGATCCTGAAGAATCTTGGCGCCCACCATTGTCCGATAATTGTAAGCTAATGACAAGAGGATCTTTTTGTCCATTGTTACGAAGACGATTGAGTTGTAATTTTGTTTACAGAATTTCGAATCTGAGCGAAAAAGGGACACTGGAAAACACCAAGATATAATCTTTCTAAGTTTCAGAAGTTTCAAGATTTCTAGAAACTGAACTTATGTCGGTTGTTATAGTACAAGAGAAATGAGCAAAGTTAGCCTGAAAGTGAATGTACATGTACGGAGGATCCTTCGTCTTCGTTTTGTAGTATTTTTATTTTTTTTTTTTTTTTGCACGTGTCATCATTTGGTACTGGAAGCGAAGAAAAATCTCTTTGACACTTTGGCATACTTAAGATTTTATAATTTGGAACGAATGCTAATTCTGTTCTGTTTACTGGACTAGTTTGAGATATCTCTTTTAAGATACCATGCTCGAAAATAGTAAGATGGTACAATACTTAATACTGAAGGCATCCGCGCAGTAATCTTGAAACTTCGAATTTGAAAGTGTCTGAATCTTGATTATTTCCCATGGATCGAAACATGCAGTAGTTTACAGTTGTCGAGTTGTGACATTGTGTCACAAGAGTGATGTCCCTCATGTAGCTGACCCGCCGGCAGACGAAAGGGTGGGGCAGTTCACTTGCAACTGCATGGACTAAATACATTTTAATTTCGAATTATTTGAACTCCTTGATATGGAAGGTGAAGATATGGATATTCTCTATAGTCAATATATAGAATATGCCCCACCGTTTGATCCACCGACTCTTGTGATGCAAGGTCACAACTCGGGAATACCGTATTAATTGGATTTTTGAATCGGACCGATAAAGCTATCTTGCACAACTAGGTCCCATCTGGGACCTGTGTACCAAATTTCAGAAAGATCCATGAAATATTTTCTGAGAATTCAAGATAACAGTGTTTCAAGGGGAAATTCAAGATGGCCACCTGGCAACCATATTGGATTTTCGAATCTGACCAAAAAAGGTATCTTGCACAACTGGGCCACAAGGGGAATCTGTGTACCAAATTTGAGGAAGATCGGCAGTACTTCTTGAGAAATCACGATAACAAAGTTTCATTGGGAAATCCAAGATGGGCGCCTGGTGGCCATATTGGATTTTCGAATCGGACCAGAAAAGGTATATTGCACAACTAGGCGACAAGGGGAACCTGTGTACCAAATTTGATAAAGATCTATGTAGTAGTTCCTGAGAAATCGCAATAACAAAGTTTCATGGGGAAATCCAAGATGGCCGCCTGATGGACATATTGGATTTAGGAATCGAACCAGAAAGGTATGTTGCACAACTGGACCACAAGGGCAACCTGTCTACCAAATTTAAGAAATATCCAGGCAGTACTTCCCGAGAAATCACGATAAAGTTTCATGGGGAAATCTAAGATGGCCGCCTGGTGGCCATATTGGATTTTCAATTTGAACCGAAAAAGGTATCTTGCACAACTAGATCATAAGGTGAACCGGTGTACCAAATTTGAGAAAGATCCATGCAGTACTTCCTGAGAAATGACGATAACAAAGTTTCTTGGGGAAATCCAAGATGGCTGCTTGGTGGCCAAATTGGATTTCCGAATCGGACCAGAAAAGGCATCTTGCACAACCAGACCCCAAGGCGAACCTGTGTATCAAATTTGAGAAAGATCCATGCAGTAGTTCTTGAGAAATCGCGATAACAAGTTTTCATGGGGAAATCCAAGATGGCCGCCTTCTGGCCATATTGGATTTTCGATTGGGACCGAAAAAGGTATCTTGCAAAACTAGACCCTAAGGAGAATCTGTGTACCAAATTTGAGAAAGATCCATGCAGTACTGAGAAATGGCGATAACTAAGTTTCATGTGGAAATCCAAGATGGCTGCCTGGTGGCCATATTGGATTTTCGAATTGGACGAGAAAGGGTATCTTGCTCAACTAGACCCCATGTGGCACCTGTGTACCAAATTTGAGAAAGATCCATGCAGTAGTTCCTGAGAAATCGCGGTAACAATGTTTCATAGGGAAATCCAAGATGGCTGCCTGGTGGCCATATTGGATTTTCGAATCGGACCAGAAAAGGTTTCTTGCACAACTAGACCCCAAGGGGAACCTGGGTACCAAATTTGAACTAGAGCCTATGGGCTTTAATGAGATCTGGTAGCTGGGTTATTGGGGGATAAGTTTGTAATGAAATAAACGCACAATTATATATTTAATTTCAAGTTAGGCACAGGTAGCAGCAGGCACGAATGTATGTGGCTAAAACGCAATCACAAGTTACATCCGGTGACAAGGTATATGAAGGGCCGTTCGCGCCATAAACGCATCCTTTAAACGTTTTAACTTCTTAAACGTTTAAAAACTGTAAAGCTTTAAAAAGTTTAAACGTTTAAACTTGAACCAACCAATCAGATGTTATGAACTAACATTTTCCTGTTAAAAAGCAAACGTTTCCAGTTGTAAATTCGCGACTTCAGACGTTTCCTGTCAAAGGAAAAATTCGGTCTTTTAAAGGTTTCCGGTTAAAAGGATAGCGTTTCCGGCTGTGATTGTCCAATCAGATTTTTTATTTGGGTCGCGTGTATTCCAACATCTACACCAACACGTGCAAATGTCCACTGGCAAACGTTTCCGGTATGTAGTGTATTTTAACCAATGAAAACCGTTCTTACAAATTAGGTTTTGGAGAACATCTTTGGCACCGGGACAATTTGGGCAGGACATGATGCACGGTGGGCATGAGGAATACAATATGCGCGAATATTTGTAAGGGTTATTTTGATTGGTTCAAACAGACTACATAGCGGAAACGTTTTGCCAGTGGACATGTGTTGATGTTGAGGTTTGAGCATACGCGGCAGCAATAAAAAAATCTGACTGGACGATCACAACCGGTAACGATTTCCCTTAAACCGGAAACGTTTAAAAGTCTTGAATATTACTACTGGAAACGTTTGCCTTTTGACGGAAAACGTCTAAAGTATTGGACGTTACAACAGCAAACGTTTGCTTTTGGACAGAAAAGATCTTCTAAATGTCAATTCATGACATCTGATTGGTTGGTGCAAGTTAAATGTTTAAATTTATTAAACGTTTGGATTTATGGCGCGAACGGCCCTTCTTAAAAGGTGCCGACATAATGAAGTTGAAAGGCAGTCCTAGGATAAAAGTAACTCCGAAAATGGAAGCCGAAATATAGAATATTATATCACAATGACTTCCATTTTCGGAGTTACTTTTATCGTAGTTTATGTGAAATTGATCTGTGGGAACAATGAAAGGTAGTCCTATAATGAAGGAAGTTGCACACGTTACGCTAACCATGTGTTACATGTACCCAATTAATTTCCGTCCAATTAGACACTACAGTAGGTGCTCATCCAACCCTGACTCAACCAATATAGCTGAATTTTGCTCTTTATCTTGATACATTTAATTCCCCCAATACGTCAGTTCGGGATTCCAGATGAACATCATGACCACCATGTTAATTTAACCAGCATAAAGAAAGCAATATGATACCTTCTTTAACATGGTATTGTTGGTGTTGCGTTGAAACTGCAAACTGACCTGTTCGATGGAAAAAGGGGCCAGTGGAATGAAGTCTAGGCCTAAATACCCACAGGGGATTAAGGTCAGTTTGTACAGAACATACATGTACCTTGGGGTAAATAAGAGAGATTATACCTAGGGGTAAATAGAGATTGATTTAGTGTTATCAGTGAGAAGGGCTGGACATCAAGGTTGATGATGGTTATGTCACAAGTTAGGATAAGACACAGGAAGGAAGCAATCAGAGATTGCTCAATTGTATGCCCCCCCTTCCGCTTTAATCCGACACTGCCCCGCCATTGTTCTGTTGTTTATTGGTTGGTGGAGGCCTAATTTGGATAATTATAAAAATTCTGTTTCTGTCACTTTTTTTGCCATGCCTCAGGCCTTTTTTTTTTTATTAATTGGTTTACGGATTTTTCTGGCAAAAATGTCCAGGTGGAGGATGGAAAAAAAAATAAAAATAAAATCAAGCCTCCACACTTTATTTATTTTTACTTTCTGACAAACTTCTTAGACACGAGAGGGCGGTAAAAAAAAAAAAAAAATGATATGTCAAATCCAGGTAATAGCCAGTGTAATAATTACAAGACATTTACCAAAAGATCAATGAAGGACGTTTCCTTCAACCAAGCGACAATATCAGTCGCTTTGCGTGAAACCAACACTTCAATAGGGGTGTTGACAGGACAAGTCATGTTTCCTGCTGTTATTTTGGACAGACAGGCCGGCAGATATGTCGTCAGTTGTCACTGATCTCCTTCAAGACCAAGTCCCCCACCGTCCCAGCAGTTACTGGACCGACAAAGCCCTTGAAAAGGACGGTCGCGTCCTGTCTAAGAGTCAGTGAAAACCACCGCGAGGCCGAACCCGCCATCTTGGCTTCAAACACTGCGCCGTTGAAATGATGTCATGTCTGGTCCCCGAACTACAGCCGAAGGTAACATGGAAGTCGGAAACCACCACCACTGTAACCAAGGGAAGTAACCAGCCTCCAAGACCAAGATGTCTGCAGAGTGTTGAACTCGTGCGAACTCGAGCGTGAAGAATTTATATAAGATGTTTTACGCACAGCAAGTATTAAAATGAGACCAATATTGCGAATTTTATGTTTTATTCTTCCGACAGAGAGGTCAGCAAATGTGACACATCGGCGGATACGACAGAAATAAAAAAAAAATCGAAAATCCAATTTTATTTTTATTTCACTTTTGGCAAAATGAAGGTCGGCGGATCCGTAAACCAATCAATAAAAAAAAAAAGGCCTCACATAATACATATTCCAAGTATCAGCCAACAAGTGATAATACGATGTTTCGATGCAAGATGGTCGCCAGGGCTTTCGCCAAATCCAAAAATGTGACCTGGTTATGAGACCTACATTCCTTGGGAGTATATTGTGGGGAAATTATGAAGCGATCAGTGAACTTTGAATTTTGCACCCAATTCACTCTTTTTGGGGCAACTTCATACTTTAACTTCAGGACCTATGTTGTCTGCTTTGGAACGTAGGATAACATATAATATAGCCATTTTTCTGGTCCAAATCGGTTATGGACTGAGATCCAGCCTGGACAAATGAATATATCTCATTCACTTTAGTTTTGATAAACAAAGGGCCATAACTCTTGAAATATAACCGGAAGCAGAGAAACTTCACGCTGCACACCAATGGGTCACTGACCACATATCATGCAAATTTCATACTTGTCCATACAATATTAACCGAGATCCAGCCCTACAAGTCTCAAAGATTTGAAGAAAAAAGGGCCATAACTGTTGAAAATATAATATGCGAAATGTGGAGAAACTTCACGCTGCACAACTACAGGGCACTGACCACATATCCTGCAAATTTCATAATTGTCCATACAATATTAACCAAGATCCAGCCCGGACAAGTCCCAATTCACACAAATTTGAAGAAAAAAGGGCCATAACTCTTGAAAATATATGCGAAACGCGGAGAAACTTCACGCTGCACAACTACAGGGCACTGACAACATATCCTGCAAATTTCATAATTGTCCATACAATATTAACCGAGATCCAGCCCGGACAAGTCCCAATTCACGAAGAATTCAGGAACAAAGGGCCATAACTCTTGAAAATATAAGCGAAACGTGAAGAAACTTTACGCTGCACAACTGTGGGGCACTGACCACATATCATGCAAATTTCATACTTGTCCATACAATATTAACCAAGATCCAGCCCGGACAAGTCCCATTCACAGAGATTTCAGAAAAAGGGCCATAACTCTTGAAAATTATACCGGAACTCGGAAAAAACTCAACGCTGCACATCTACGAGGCACTAGCCACATTCCATGCAAGTTTCAATCCTGTCCATCAAATATTAACCGAGATATTGCTCGGACAAGAAATTCGGACGGACAGACGGACAGACGGACGGACGGACGGACGGACAAAGCGATCGCTATATGCCCCCCCTCTAGTTAGCGGGGGGGCATAACAAGACATGTATTACACTTTCTGGATATCCCACAGGTTGACTGGTGGAATACAAGATAGGAAAAGATTATAAGATATGTTACAGTTTGCTCTTGTGAGAAAAGCAAACAGTGACCTGCAAAGGTGATAATGAGACAATGGTGGCCAGGTAGGCTGCTATGGTAGAGCATCTCTCACATATACACCTAACCAGCTAAACTGTATAATTTTCTCAGCAGAGTCCAAGCTTTGGTAAAGTGACGATACCAGTCTGCCATACGTTAGAGCGTATTAATCTCATATTTTGTGGGAAAACAATGAACAGAGTAATATTTAATGCAGATAAGGGATCAAATATATGCCACGTGACTATTAGTCACTAAATGTAGACATACAAAAGCCTTTCAACCACTAAGGACCCCCAAAACTCATCTCTGTGGAACTACTTCCATGCAGCGCAAGGCTATCCCGTGAGTCGGTTTGCACTTTTGTCCATTTCCCTACAGCATTCTAAAGAGCCTCTGGCTAACGCCAGATCTCAAAAAGATCCATGCAGTAGTTTCAGAGAAATCGCAGTAACAAGTTTTCATGGGGAAATCCAAGATGGCTGCCTGGTGGCCATATTGAATTTTCGAATCGGACCAGAAAAGGTTTCTTGCACAACTAGACCTCGAGGGGAACCTGTGTACCAAATTTGAAAAAGATCCATGCAGTAGTTCCTGAGAAATCGCGGTAACAAGCTTTTATGGGGAAATCCAAGATGGCTGCCTGGTGGCCATATTGGATTTTCGAATCGGATCGGAAAAGGTTTCTTGCACAACTAGACCCCAAGGGGAACCTGTGTACCACATTTGAAAAAAATCCATGCAGTAATTCCTGAGAAATCGCGGTAACAAGGTTTCATGGGGAAATCCAAGATGGCTGCCTGGTGGCCATATTGGATTTTCGAATCGGACCAGAAAAGGTTTCTTGCACAACTAGACCCCAAGGGGAACCTGTGTACCAAATTTGGAAAAGATCCATGCAGTAGTTCCGGAGAAATCGCGGTAACAAGGTTTCATGGGGAAATCCAAGATGGCTGCCTGGTGGCCATATTGGATTTTCGAATCGGACCAGAAAAGGTTTCTTGCACAACTAGACCCCAAGGGGAACCTGTGTACCAAATTTGAAAAAGATCCATGCAGTAGTTCCTGAGAAATCGCGGTAACAAGAATTGTTTACGGACGGACTGACTGACGGACGACGGACTGACGGACGGACGACGGACCACGGACGAAAAGTGATTTGAACAGCCCACCATCTGATGATGGTGGGCTAATAAAATAATTTAATCAGAAATATAATATGGTAGGTTAAACAATTAAAACAAAATCACTCCCCTCACAAAATTTGGGAGAGCGATTTTCAGCTCTCGTATTAGCTCTCCTCGGTTAATTTAGGTACACTTTTTTTAGCTCACCATCTTTTTACAAAAGACAAGGACTGATTAACATCATCTCTGACGGAAAAAGGGCAGTGCAGATTTTTCTCAAACTGCCTTTGAATCCTCTGAGACAGAATATGAATAAGATGGTTGGGGAAAACTTTACTACGTTTTGTTATTCACATCGTTATCTTGAATACGACATACACTTACACAAGTGGACAAATTCCAAGGCAACTGAACATTTATAACTGTTCCATAATTATGTTGGTAAAGTAGCTGCCCTGCACAACATTTCGGAAATTCATTGTAGAAAAAATAATTAATATTTCATTCCACATAATGATGATAATTTTGTTGTTGTTGTTGTAGTCATACTTACTGTCGCCACCATGAGAGTGACCATGGCCATGTTGGAAGGCAAATATCCCAATGAGATTAACAAAGAAGCCCATCACAGAGACAACAAACAGCCGCTCATGTTTCACCTCTGGGGGCTCAACAGCTCTCTGTGAAACAAGCAGAATGGTCACATTTTAGACAGACAGCATTATAAGATCAATTTATCTCCTTGGAAAAACTCTCAAAACCTCATAATTTGTCTTAGAAATAGAAGCTGTAACCAAGGAATATGATGACGATCCAGCATATACACCACTTTGGGGTAGACAAAAACTTGCCTAAGGCTTAAGCTTTGTATAATTATCAAAAGTACCCAGAAGACCCAAATTGTTTCACTTCATACATTTTGAGATCATATGATGGTGAAATTATGTCAAAACAGCCTGAGCCACAGAAAGATTTTCTCTACAAGTGTTTCCTGGTTTAGAAGCGGTTGCTCTACTTCATACAAAGAAATCATTTCAATGGTTTTCTAATACTGAACAACCCAGCTACTTTAAACCTAAAACCTATACAAAATTAGGGTATGCCACCAAACAAAGTAATGGGAGGAATGACCGTATAAGGAGTTTTTCCACACATGTATCCCTTACCTCTACAGCCTCGGAGAATATGAAGAAGGCAATAAATATAAGGAAGAGACCATTCACAAATCCAGCGATAATTTCAGCTCTCACAAACCTACAATCAGAAGTGGACATCTTAACAATGACTTTGACATACACATAGAACTAGAAGCTGAGGCTTATTCTTACCATGACCTGCGGTGTGCACAATGACATCCCAGGTCAATCCCTGGAAGCCCCACGGGCCACACACATCGAAGCTAGATAGGGGCGTACCATTCTCAAGAAATTATCTCATGGTAAAGATGAAATTGTGTTAGTCTACAGTACTCTACTATTCAATCACAGGACACACAGTTTTCTATTCCATTAAAACAGTAACAGTGTTGCTATCAAATTCAACATCTAAACCTTTGGGGTTTTTTTAAATATGGACAATTTCAACTGACATGACTGGATATACAAAGATATTCTCCGATAAGAGTTTTATTGCTGAACTTCCATCCTGTGATTGACATGAAAGAACTTCCTGTTATACTCTAAACATGGTAAACATAGAAACGAAAGCAATCATTGAATACAATATTAAAAGAAACCCTTATATTTGAGGCACCAGTCTTGAGTATTCTTTCTCACAAAAGAAATTCACATCACAGGGGTTAATCCTGCTACAATCTCAACTTGGAAAAGTGACCCAAAACATGTGAAGAGAATTATTTTGGAATAAAGTAAGACAAACTATGGTAATACCTCTAATTATTCATTCCCTCTATCAAAATTCAATGACCCACAATAATGGGGACAAACTTGAATCGGCGGTTCTAATAAATCACCCACTAAAATCATTTAAATAATGAGAATGGGGGGGGGGGAGGGGGAATTTAGCTTAATGTTACACTCAAGTTTGTTTCACTCATATGGTCAGTTTGGTTGGTGAAGGAAGCCGGAGTACCCAGAGAGAACCACTGCCCTTCGGCACGTAACTGACAAATTTGCACACATGGACCCATGCCAGTTCAGCGTTGTGAGGCTAGCGGTCACCAGCGAAGCGCCCTAAATCACCCAGTCACGGAGGGCCCTTTATGAAGAAATAATGGCTTATGTGAATGATTTCAGACCATTTTGTCGACTTCCTGTTCTAATAAATTTGATCAGCCCCAGATTTAATGGTGAGAAATTTCACTTCCTATGATTGAATTATTAGAGTGATTACCATAAAGATTTGTATTTTCTGTTAATATAGTGGAAAACATACAATGCATAAGTTAATGTACATGTAATCCAGAACAGATAATTTCCTAGTTGATCATGTGACAGTATTAAGTATGGTTGAAGTAGATAGTAGTCTATATAGTTGGACAACATATCCTCACCCATAAGAATAGTGCTCATCTGACCGCCATCGTGATATCACGGACGCTGCTAGGCCAGCCAAGAGTGCTGTGCAGTCAAAGAACATGTGGAATGAGTCCGATATTAAACCCAAGCTGAAATTCAACAAATACAAAATCAGTCTCATTGATAGAGATATTAACACTGACAATTTCCGAACATACATTTGTCTCCCTTACACAAGAAATGAATCTGGAAGTGAACATAGCCCATGAGTCAGAAAATATAATCCCTTAAATGAGTACCCCATATTCATGTACAATCATTTGTGGATCCAGACCCAGTACTGACCTGTTTGTGGAATAGATCTAGACCCAGTACTGACCTGTTTGTGGAATAGAACCAGTAATAGCTTGTTTGTGGAACAGACCCAGTACTGAGCTGTTCGTGGAATAGACCCAGGTCCAGTACTGACCTGTTTATGGAATATAGACCCAGTACAGACCTGTTTGTGGAATAGACCCAGTTCAGACATGTTTGTGGAATAGACCCAGTACAGACCTGTTTGTGGGACCCAGTACTGACATGTTTGTAGAATGGACCCAGTACTGACCTGTTTGTGGAATAGATGCAGTAACGAGCTGTTTGTGGAGTAGACCCAGTATTGACCTGTTTATGGAATAGACCCAGTAATAACTTGTTTGTTGAATAGACCCAGTACGGACCTGTTTGTGGAACAGTCCCAGTACTGACCTGTTCGTGGAATAGACCCAGTAAAAACTTTTTTTGTGGAATAGACTCAGTACTGACCTGTTTGTAGAATAAGCCCAGTACTGACCTGTTTGTGAAATAGACCCAGTACTGACATGTTTGTGGAATAGACCCAGTACTGACCTGTTTGTGAAATAGATCTGGTACTGATCTGCTTCTGGAATAGACCAAGTACTGACCTGTTTGTGGAACAGACCCAGTACTGACCTGTTTGTGGAATAGACCCAGTACTGAGCTGTTCATGGAATAGACTCAGTAATAACTTGTTTGTGGAATAGACCCAGTACTGACCTGCTTGTAGAATAGACCCACTGCTGACCTGTTTGTGGAATAGGTCCTTTCTGACCTGTTTGTGGAATAGACCCAGTTCGGACATGTTTGTGGAATAGACCCAGTACTGACCTGTTTGTCCATATCCCATACGTCAGCTCCACAAATGCAAAAGAGAGATTCAACAAGAGGAAGAGAAAGAGGTTTCTGGAGGTCTGTTCTGAGAAGATCAACCTGAAATATCAAGATTAAATATATGAATTTCTACTATTAACACAACAAGGTATTATCATGAGAGATACTTATAGATTAGGATTATGGAGACCTCTCTTTATCTTATACTTTATTTCAATATATGAATAATACACAAATATAAAATGGACCATAAAATATGCAAATAATAAAAAAGTTACATATATTTATATGTTAAACTTGACCAGTCACAACCCAGTGGGAGTGTCACAGTCAGGCAAGTTGTCTCCCCTCTTATATGCAGTACATGCATCAAGCAAGCCAATGAGATCATTCCTCAACTAATACACTATGAGAGCACAGGGTTGAATAAATAGTAAAGTATTGTTGTGGTACTGGTTCCAGCAGATCATGGTGTTTTAAGTACATAGAGTAAGAGATATAGGGTAAGGGCTATGAGCTCAGCTCTCAATACCCTTGGGAATATGGACTCCATCTTATAGATATGGAGAGAGCTTGAGAATCTTTAGGGTTATACATGTAGGTCAATGCTTGAAGATCAGGCATGTCAGGATGTGAGGAGTAACATGCTTAAGGTAGAGGAGTTCCGGGTAAGGTTTTTGTACAATATAACATCCATCTATTTGTGGAAAGTTTTGGCAATAGACATGATAGAGGAACTTGTAGAATAGTTTTAGGGAATTTTCTGTTTCATCCAGTGATCAGGAGAGATTGAACTTCAATTTGGAGACTTTTTTGGCTTGGTATACTATCTAGTATTAGGTTCCTGTATATTTTGGATAGACAAGTGCAATATTCTGTCATTTGAGGAGGGAGGGAATTTGGCTTTATGTCACACTCAAGTTTCTGTCATTTGATATTGATAATAGTTACAATTTACATGTAGCTATGGTTGTCTCATCTATTATTACCGTACTAGTTACCGGGACGTTCTCTGTAGGATATCCCTAATTTTGGCGTGTCATAAAACCTCATATCAGACCGATAAAACAACATCGGCGGGCGGCGGGCCGATAATGAGCTGCAGCCGAATATCGGCCCGCTACCTGACCTTTGACACAGTGACGTAAGATCGGTGACTCGCGCTTACCATGGTGATGTAATGCTTTAGCAGACGACAACAAGAAGAGATCACTCTCTGATGATCTGTACGCGCGGAGTGAGAATGATATCCTCGTTGTTGTTTTTATTGAAGCTTCTTTTGAAACTGGTAATAATAGTAATAACATGATTTTTTTCGGGACATTATACTTTTTTATAAAAAAGTATAACGCCCTCAAAAATCATGCTATTGTTATATTATCATTCATTTTTGAAGGTTAAGCTGGAATAAATAAAAATGTACTTATTGAAATGACATGAAAACTACTCCGATTATCAAATCGTAAAACTTTTGTGAAGACTGTTGTATGCTCTGACAATGTACACGGCGAAGACATACAGCGCAAGGTATTGTTACAGACTTTTACAATGTTCAACGCATATACAGCTTGTTATAACGATTGCAGTAGATGACGGACATCACGGTGAATGCCATGATATCCTGATTCCACAAAACGTCATGTGGGACGTCACATAGTTCTGGATGCGTAACATCATTGTACACATCAATATCATTTAAAACATCGTCGCGCTTGACGTTATATATACTTCAGAGATAATTTGGATGCTGTCCCAAAGGTTGTATTATACACTCTGGGGCTCAGTAAATCTCTCATGTGCAATTCAAATACAGTGTTGTTTCAGACTTGCCGTTACAGACTACCCATGCCAGTGAATTCACGTAACAATAGAAGAGCCTTTATTAGGCCCGCCGGCAGGTTTGAGGGGAGACTGGTAATTGACTATTGGTTCATAAAAGACCTGCTTAGTAGGTTTATAATACTTTCTTTATTTCCTTTATTTCAATGAAATATTGTCATGGTTTTCTGGTAATAAAATTAGCCCGAGCTTCCTATGACCTTTCACGCCAGACAACGGATAATTCCTGATATATATTGTCTGGCTAGGGTCAGAGTTCTCCCCTGTACAAAAAAGGCAAAAATGGGAGCGACCCATGGGGTTGCACTACCTCATCCCAGTAAAAATTATTTTAAAAATATATTCGGCCGTTCTACAGCACTTAACTCACATACATATTTATTAATGAATAATTTCCCCTTCATTGTCAGCTCAAATTGACTTACAATTACATCGTGATTTGTGATATTTTAAAATAATTTTTCGATTTTCCATTTGATATGTCATTTATTCCTACTGTAAAACGAAAACTCATGTCGTAATAATGGTTCGTAAATATGATAGTATATGAGTGTTTGTATAACAAATAATTTTACGACCACGAAAAACATACATGTACGTCCTGACGTACGGCCGTATATCAAAAGTTACGATGCCACGTCGTCGTAGTTCTGTGTAAATAGACCCCACTGTCGGCGAACATATGTAACTTACCGCAGCCATCCGGAGACCTTTTCTTTCAGTTTCCAGCCAGGCCTGTAAGCTTTATCGTCGACATGTAAAGGTAACATACTCGCATAACTGGAATACCTCCAAAAAGATTAAATTTTTAACACAGTCTCTCACTCTTTCAGGAAGCCATGCCTTCGCCACTTGCTGTCGTGTTAGAATACTCTCTCCTATTGTGATCATTCTGCGAAATATACATAAATATGGAGCGTACGGTGAAAAGTACCCCAAAATGGAGAATGTCACCGGTGAGTGCCCAGCAGGTTTTCACTCCGGTCGATATTGTGCCCCCATGGAAGGTACCGCGTGGAACAAGCGTTAATCGATAAGCACGCGTATTTGTGACATTCAACTCGCAATCTCATTTACGGTATTACTATATTGGAAAAAAAGTATATTTTCGGGACCATATTTCGCTACGAAGAACCGTTGGATGTGAATCCCGTTCTGCTAAATATTATAATCTAAGGCACTCGCAAACTGATGTGACAACTCACAATGTATGCCACATCAGGGACCATAAATAAAACATTGTACTGTCCCTGGCCACATATACCAAACCGTTTATATATAGTGACGAATTCGAACTATGCATCATAACATTACCAAAAGTACAAATAAGCTAAATGGCATTAACATTAGGCACATATAGATTCAAAGTTTTAACTGAAAAGTCATAGCAGTAGTATATAGCCTTAATCTGCTCGTATTCCTGAGAGGTGGAAATGGGGTGGCTAGGTGGAATTTGACCGTTGACCTTCGACCTTGGGATGATCTTTGACCTAAAACCTTGGGCTGACCTTTGACCTTAAACCCTCGATGTCACTTTCGGTTACGTGACTCGCGATTGCATAAAACAATGAGATTTGGAAAACATCCAGAAAAACAGACTGTACACCCATGAAACACTGCTTTGTCTGAACCTAGAGTGTTCAGGTTCTGTCAGTCAGGGTTATGCTGTAGAGTACGAGTGGTGTGATTTCTGTGCCATGGTATGACTTTAGCCGGTGACGTCATCGTGCGCATGCGTAGTTAAGGTGTTATACAGAAAGGGCATGTTCGACTGCGCATGAGAGTGTTCGGGGGATAGATGGGCAATACGTTGTCAAAATGTGGGGTGTATGGTGTCGTATTGAAGCTCTCGTGGTTTGGAATGAGACGGGTGTGCTGTCCACGTTGACCGATTACGTTATGGTGCGCATACGCAGTCGAGGAATAGTAGAGAAAGGATATTATCCCCTCCATCACATCATACCCAAGCTGGAGGCGCCAATTGGGCGTGTTTAAATAACACTATGCTATTTATTGGCCGTGCATCAGACACATGTTCCAACAGGCCGTGTTCTTTCTTGTCCAATGAGAAGCCACCGTTTGAGGAATCGCCCTGACCATGGTGTGACTTTGAAGTTATGGTGCGCATTTGTGCTCGGGAGTATTAGAAAAAGCGCAGATACGGGTGAATGCGCTCTCGGATGGATGAAAGTACACCCCTATACTCAAGCCCATAGGGGTAACTGGTGGTATTTGGCCCTTGGAGATGCCTGTAGACCATGACGTGTAGCCAGAGAAAACAAGTCACGTGACCGTGATGTTATCAATAGTAGAGAAAGTGCAATTACGATCGGATAAGGTGCACAAATTTTTCCTCATTTCCCCAGAAAATTCTAGTTTTCGATCCACCCACCAGTCACATGTCCTCGACCATGAATTCCTCACCAACCATGATCCCTGTGGATCCGGTATGGTCCATATATACGTGACGGAAGTCCGTTTTTCCAGATTTTCGTTTTTTTCCGGAATCCTGTTGTTGCATCAACTCGCCAGTGACGCGACTGGCGCTCTCTGACCCTGTGGACGCCACATGACCAATACGCCTCCCCCATGATCCCATAGGGCCCCTGATTTTATTCTTCGCGTTGTTGGGTGTGTTGGGTGTCGGTTTTCCGCATTTTCAATTTTTCCGGAATCCTATTATTACATCCATCCGTAATCCCACAATGCACCTCCCGGAAGTTCCAGCCCCTTTGGGACCTCGTAGGGCCCATCTACACCCATTTTACCGGGGGGGTCCTCATGTTTGGGTGTAAAATCCGTTTTTCCCAATTTTTTCCCGGGAAAATCCAAATTTTTCTAAACACCCACCCATCATGTAACCAGAATTGACCTCACACCGGCTGTGACCTTTGACCTCGCACCGGACGTGGGCTTTGAACCAGCACTAACGTCATCCGTGACGTCAGACGCCCCCATAGTTATCCCTCTCAAGAATCATAAGACTATTTCTATATTGCCGCACGTCAACATCCGTCTTTACGCCTTAACGCTCGTCTCAATGCCATAACTCAGATTTCAACGCCTTAGCTTCCCATCTCTGCGACAACCCTGTAGTGATGTCATCACCGGAAGTTACGTCATCTGTAGGATAGGACTCAGTTGGCGTTGGCGGTGAGAATCTGTGCCTTGTAGTTGTGTGCGTTGTAATCGAAGTCCACGTGATTCTTGAAGGGAAAGGTTTTCATGGGTTTTGAAGTATTCGTGACCTGCTGTAGAGACTTATAATGAACAGTCTTGTCAGCCCCTGCATGAACTCCTTGGGGGTATCGTATTGGACTTCTGGGGGGTGAGTCGGGTGTCTTTTCCTTCGTAGGTCACCTCGTACCACACTTCATTGGCTCGCACGTTGTACCACGGGTAAGGGTATTGGATATCCACGAGTCCACATTCCCATCGTCCAGCTAAATGCAACGGTTGCGGTAACTGGGTCACGTACTTGGCCAAGGTGTTGTCAGGAAACACATGGAGCGAACTGTTACTGGGTTGGGTGAGGTAAAACATGGCGACTGAGCTTTCCTGCTGCTGCTGCTGCTGCTGCTGCTGTTGGTTTTAATAGTTGTCCCAGGCCTTGGGCGGTTGTACCCGGCCTCGTGTTCGTCGCGGTGACTTGCTACCTGTCATAGATCTTGAATAGGGGTGAAAAGAATGTGCCGGCCGTTGTGGTGTTTTGGGTGGTGACTCCGGTTCCCACTCGGCTTCCCAAGTATGTGGGAGTCGCGTCTGTCGTTGTGCGTGCACCGGCGATTGCTGGGTCCGCTGCATCCAGGTCCAGCGCTGGGGGTTCCCCACCAATTCCTGTGGTACATGCATGTCTTTCAAGCCTTGAGCAAAGACCTCCCATCCTCGAGGATCCGTGTGCGACCTGCGTTGACGCATCAGGTCATTCACTAAATCCGTCATGTGGGTACCGGGCGCCACCTGATTCTGTACCAGTAGTTCGCCTTTATCATTCCAAGTCATGTTATTGTTATCTTTCACCCGTTGTAATACCAGGCCAGCTTGTCTCTTGAACGATGCAGGTACACTCTTCAGGACTTCGTCTTCGATCCACTTCGGGGTTGTGGGTGGTACCCCTGGTAATGGCGGCTGTTGGAGCGGTGCTGAGGTCGGCGGTGTGTCGCGTGGTGGTGATGGTGCTGGAGGTAGAGAGGGTGTTGTATTGGTCCATGAAGGTCATGTACCGCTGAAGCGTCTCATTGTACTATTGTACTTTCTCACTGTCGCTTAAGCCCGGTCTTTGTAAGATCTGACGCATCTCTTCATCGAGTGTGTTTATTGTCTTCACCGTAGGTGGGATGGGATACGGCGATTGGAGGTTGTGAAGGAGCCGACGTTCAACGAGGACCATTTTTTTCGTGTGGTTCATTGTCGGCCGAACAGTTCGCCCAATAATGGACCCAACACGAAAGCGGCCAACGGCGCTAAAAGGGCCCCGATAAAGCCGCCTTTCTGTAAAACCTTTTTCTTTTGGGTTTGAGAGACTCGCTTCTGGACTATGGTTCGGAGACCTGTCTTATGTATGGCCAACTTGGTCTTCTGAGTCGGAGTCAGTGGTACGTTGCCTTTTAACAGGTTGTACCCGATTTCGCACAGACAGCGTACAAGGTCAGGGTCCATACCGC
>JAVTVY010044504.1:0-19917 GCA_036873755.1 Hanleya hanleyi | reverse complement strand
AAATACTTTCTCAGTTAATCGGACAAGTGTAGCTGCCATCCAGAACCTCGAAGACCTGAAACAACTAAATCAACAAGTGCAAAAATCTGTGAGTTTAGATTTCCCTGAGCGCAGCATCGATGACAGAAAAGAACATTCACAAGAAGACAAGAGATTCTTAAATAAGGTCAGCAATTCAGTCAAATTTGTGGATGGTCATTACTCTGTAAATCTGCCCTTCAAGAATGACAGCGTGAAATTCCCGAACAACGAGTCTCAAGCCCGGCAACGATTGAAGAGTTTGAAGTCGAAAATGGCTGCCGATTCCAAATTTAAGGAAGATTATACCATCTTCATGGCTAACATATTAGACAAGGGTTATGCAGAACGTGTTCCTGAATGTGAGCTGGACAGGTCAGATGAGAAAGTTTGGTATATACCTCACCACGGGGTGTATCATCTCCACAAACCGGAAAAGATCAGGGTGGTGTTTGATTGCACAGCGACATATCAAGGTGTTTGCCTGAACAGTCTTCTTTTACAAGGCCCTGACCTGACCAACAATCTAATAGCAGTTTTACTTCGGTTTCGTCAAGAAAACGTCGCTCAGATGGGGGATATAGAGTCCATGTTCTACCAGGTAAAAGTACCCAAAGAAGATGCTGATTGTTTGCGGTTTCTGTGGTGGCCGAGCGGCGACACTGGACAAGACCAAGTTGTATACAGAATGGTGGTTCACTTGTTTGGAGCAGTATCGTCCCCAAGTTGCTCAAACGCTGCATTGCTTGAGACGGTAAATGACAACAAAGATCGTTTCGACCCTTATGTCACAGATGTCATACGTAGAAACTTCTACGTTGACGATTCTCTAGCATCCGTCACCAGTGAAGTCCAAGCTATTGCGCTTGTGCGGGATGTTACAGATATGTGTCAACTGGGAGGATTTCGCATAACAAAATGGATCAGTAACAGTCGCAATGTATTGGAATCTATTCCACCAGAAGAACGAGCAAAAGAGGTGAGACATCTGACGTTGGAGTGTGAATCTCTTCCCAACGAACGTGCTCTGGGAGTGCATTGGTCTGTGGAACAGGACACTATCGGTTTCAGTATTCAGCCAAGAATTACAATGCCCACCAGAAGCGGAATCTTATCATTGGTCAGTTCGGTATACGACCCATTGGTGTTTGCAGCACCATATGTATTGACTGCCAAGATCATCCTTCAAGACTTGTGCAGACAAGCCATGGATTGGGATGAGGAGATTTCAGGTAGAAGACTAAAAGCTTGGCAAGAGTGGTTAGAAGGACTAGCCCTCCTGAAGAACATACAACTTGAGAGATGCTATAAACCACAGAACTTTGGCAATGTATCTTCATGTCAATTGCATGTATTTTCAGATGCAAGTGAAAATGGATACGGGGCAGCTATCTACTTGCGGCTCACTGACGACGAGTGTCACACACATTGCACCCTCGTCATGGGTAAATCGAGGGTTTCCCCGCTCAAAAGAGTCACAATACCAAGACTAGAACTGACTGCAGCAACGATAGCAGTTCGTTTAAGTAGGATGGTTCTCCGTGAGATAGATTACCCGGCGGACAATGTACATTTCTGGACCGACAGCATGACGGTGATTCGGTATATTTCTAACGAGACTACCAGGTTCCAAACTTTCGTCTCTAACCGTGTGGCTGTGATTCGCGAAGGGTCTGAGGTGCACCAATGGAACTATGTCCAATCCAAGCAAAACCCGGCTGACTGTGCCTCAAGGGGGTTACATATGGACAAGTTCCTCCAGCAAAAGGAATGGGTTCATGGACCCAAGTTCCTTAGCGACCCAGAAACAGAATGGCCAAAATTTGAAGATAATCAGCGAGAACTTCCTGACGATGATCCTGAGGTTAAAGTTACAACGAATGCCACCATTGTGAGTGAGGCGAGCCACACGTTGGATTGCCTACTACAACGTCAGTCAAATTGGTTGAAGTTAAGGTCAACACTGGGCTGGATCCTGGTTGCAGTAGAGAAGTTCAAAAAGCTGGCATCCCACACATCATCTAAAGAGTACAAATCGGTTGATGTCAAAGAAATAAATCTGAGACTGAAAACAGCCCACCTCTCGATGGAAACATTGCGTCAGGCAGAGGTGGTGCTTGTAAAGCATGTGCAAAGTCAACACTTTCAAAAAGAAATTAACGTTCTAACTAACAAGAGCAGTACACGGAATTTGGATAAAGCAAGTCCCATACGCAGGCTGGATCCAGTGATGGTTGACGGTGTTCTTAGAGTAGGAGGACGGCTTGATCAGGCGAGCATTCCGTATGCAGCAAAACATCCCATCATTTTACCTAAAAGCTCGAACCTTTCTCACTTACTCTTACAACATACTCACGAAGCAGTAGGTCATCTCGGAAGAAATACGATGCTGGCTGCACTCCGTCAAAACTATTGGATTGTAGGTGCATCTGCTGCCACGAAGAAGCTTGTAGCTAAATGTGTCAGATGCCGCAAGTATCAAGCTCGCGGTGCAGAGGAGAAGATGGCAGATCTTCCCCCTGATCGACTCGCAGTCAACCAATCCCCATTCACGTCAGTTGGCATGGATTATTTTGGTCCAATCGAAGTTAAACGTGGCCGCACTTTACTGAAAAGGTACGGAGTCGTGTTTACTTGTTTGACATCGCGAGCTATACACCTCGAGCTAGCTTGCTCGTTGGACACTGAGTCATGTATCAATGCCATTCGAAGATTCATCGCCAGAAGAGGTCCTGTCGAAATAATTCGATCTGACAACGGGACAAATCTTGTCGGGAGTGAAAGAGAGTTGAGAGAAGAAATACAAAAATGGAATCAAGTCAAAATCCATCAAACCCTGCAGCAGAAAAATATCACCTGGATATTCAACCCGCCTGCCGGTTCTCATCATGGTGGGGTCTGGGAGAGAATGATACGTACCGTTCGCAAGGTATTGCATTCGCTACTGCATCAGCAAGTGATCCCTTTGAACGATGAGTCCTTAAATACGCTTTTCTGTGAAGTTGAGAGTATTCTTAATGGTCGACCAATATCCAAGGTGTCCAGCGACTCTACAGACCTAGAAGCCTTGACACCAAACCACCTTCTACTGATGCGATTAGGTGAATGTCTTCCTCCCGGGCAGTTTGACAAGGCAGATAACTATGCGAATCGTAGATGGAGACAGGTGCAATATTTGGCTAATATTTTGTGGACAAGATGGACCGGGGAATATTTACCCCTTCTCCAGGAGAGACAAAAGTGGTTACAGCCTAGAAGAAACATTAAGGTTGAAGATATCGTCCTGATAATCGATACCATCCCCAGGAATGCTTGGTGCCTTGGAAGAGTCGTCGAAGTTATGAAGGACCGAAAGGGTCTAGTACGATCGGTCAAAGTCAAGACCAAGTCGACGCACTTAGTTCGACCAATCGACAAGTTGTGCTTAATCTTAGAGGCTGGTGATTCTTCTTCCTGCACTGGTCAAGCCTGAGCTTCCAGTCGTGAACGAAACTCGTTGCAGAAATACAATGGACCTCCGCTTACAGTTTTGTATCTAGAACCCACGTAGTTTGGCCTATTTATGTGTAGTTGAAAAATTGCTACCTGAAAACTGCGCAATTTGGGGGCCGGTATGTTAAGGCCAAACTTATGTGTTTAGTTTTATTGAGAATTATTTTATTATATGTGATTCAGAGACTGATATGTTTAGCTGGTCTCACCACTGGTGTAGGGGAGACTACTCTTGCGGTCTGCCAATCTGCTAGAATGTGTGTGCATGTGTGGCTATGCTACGTGCAGCTTACGAGGTCAAATGGCGGGATTCTAAATGAAACAGTCTGAGTTTTCTGGTTTGCGCCGAAGTCTACAAAAACGGTATGTTTTACTTAGAGTTAAGCTATTATTCATGTTATCATTGCCGTAAACACTTAGTCATAAACCGCATACAATTGAAGTTGTCTGGCGCATTATTTGAGCTCATAAAGCCTTGTAAATATTTGTGTATTTTCACCGCTGTGTAAAACCATGTGCTTTTCAGTGTAGCCATGTTCCTTTTGGTATGTGCAGAGTTCTCTCCCTTGGTACACTGTGCGGGCATACGTTAGATGTTCGTATATGATACATATGTATTTTCTTTGTTTGAAACTTTATTTTAGAGGTAGGAATTAGACGTTTTCCGTACAAGAGTTGTGTATAATGATTTAGGAAATGTATACTATGTCTTATTCATATCAGCAGAAATGTGATAATACGGTACATCAAAGCATCATATAAATGACTGATATTGAACTGTATGTACATCGTTACGATAATCTGTTATAGATGTCCAACTCTATGTTATATAAGCTTTATGCAGGACATACTTATCGTAAATAGGCGTGAATATCATATCTCATAGATTAATTCATTTTATGTCTTTTCAGTCAAGCACGCTCCATTCGTCACACTCCCCATCACGCCACATTCATATGGTTGATACTACGTCATGTCATACAGTCACGTCAAGTATATGAGATACTTCGTCGTTATACGTCAGGAACAAGTGTCCTAATCTGTTCTCGCTACTGGACTGTGTTGTGTTGTGTTGCAACTATGAATAAAGGTGCTGTTATATGATGCTGAACAATTGCGTGCATTGAGTTCTTCGGTAACGGACATTATAATACGTAAACAACTCCAAGCTGAATATCTCACAGGTCAACAGGTAATCCCACACAAGCAAATCCCCCGAATAATTTCCCACACAGGAAAGTATCCTCGATTTGAATTGTACAGAGTCACTAAGTTATATCTGAGTTTTCTCGGTACACGAAGACATATCTGAATTATCTCTGTATACGATGTTATATCTGAGTTGATCTGGTGTACGAAGTATAACTGAATTGTTCCGGTGCACAAAGTATATCTGAATTGAACCGGTGTACGAAGTATATCTGAATTGTTCCGGTGCACAAAGTATATCTGAATTGAACCGGTGTACGAAGTATATCTGAATTGTTCCGGTGTACGAAGTATATCTGAATTCATCCGGTGTACGAAGTATAACCGAATTGTTCCGGTGCACAAAGTATATCTGAATTGAACCGGTGTACGAAGTATATCTGAATTGATCCGGTGTACGAAGTATATCTGAATTGTCTTGGTACACGAAGATATCTGAATAGTTCCTGTGTACGAAGTAGATCTGAATTGTTCCGGTGCACAAAGTATAACTGAATTGTCCGTACTCACCGTTCGTCAGGCTGAATAGTATCCGCACAGGTAAGTAATTCCACTGAATAGTGTGTTCACAAGTAAGTAAGTCCGCTGAATAGTGCACACACAAGTAAGTAAATCCACTGAATAGTGCACACTCAAGTTAGTTCATCCACAGGTGAGTAACTTCTATCTGTATTGTACGAGTGAGATAATGCGTAAATGAGTCCAGGCCGTATGTCACTCGCACATGTAAAACACTCCACACTGATTTCTGAGAAGTTACACAATAGCGGGCAAATTTAGACCGGCTATTCTGGATACCACAGACACTGATTTGTACTGCACCGTAGAACTGTCTGGACTGGTCAATCTTGACCACGCAAGCATATATAACCTATGTCAGGCCCAACCACTCCATAAATGCCAGATCTCGCTAATCGATCAAATAATAAATTTCACATGTTAGTCGATCTCTCGTGACTCTCGTCACGACACTCCCCAAGCACGAAAAATCAGTTTAGCTGCTGTGATATCAGTTTTCGAGCTTCAACAGCAGCTGACCTTGCAGGTGGTCTTGTAGTTACAGTTTCTGGGCGTTTCTGTGTCAACGGGTATGTGTCATCAGTTGGGGTATTTGGACACTCAATAGCATAGAGTAAGCACACTGGTCTGTTGATCATTTTCTGGGAAGGTAGCAGAATCGTTGCAGATCTAACATTACCATCCCTACCAGCTATCACACTTTGTATTTTCCCGAGTCGCCATGCAGCACGAGGAAGATCATCCTTGACCAGAACAATATCACCTGCTTTTGGTTCAAAGATAGACTGACTCCTGAGCCCCTTCAAATGCAATTGTGTCCGTTCTCTTAGGCTAGTCAGATACTCATTTCTCCAGGAGTTCCAAAATGCTTCCAGATGCCTTTGTCCTTTTCTCCACATCTGGAGTATCTTGTCTGCTGAGCTAAATGTGGTTGGTAATCTGGATCGGTAAGATCAATGAGCACTTCAGGGAATGCAGTTTTCGGATTCAATGTAAGAAAGTCTGATGGTGTGATTGTCGTGCTGGAATTTATGTCGTCATCGACATAAACCAAAGGTCTTCAGTTTACCACAGCTTGTACTTCGTGAAGAAATGTCTGTAACTGATCAACAGTCAGCAAAGTCCTGCCAATGGCTTTACGTAGACATCTTTTGACGAGTGCAACTAGTCTCTCGTAGAACCCTCCCATCCAGGGGGATAACTCTGTTATAAATTGCCACATCACTCCTTGCTCCGCCACATAATTTTTCACCTCTGGGTCCAGAACTATCTGTTTCCACATATTGTCGCTGACTGTTTTGGCCAACTTGAACTGTGGTGCGTTGTCTGATAGGATCTGCTTAGGTGCGCCGTGACGAGCAACGAATCGGCGCAAACAGAGTAAAATGGAGGGGTGGACGACATGTCTCTGACCAGCTCTAGGTGTATAGCCCGAACAGCCATGCAAGTAAAGAGACACACCCAAACCTTTGTCACTTCTGTCGCGTCCTTTACATAAAGGGGTCCAAGATAGTGAAGTCATGTGTACGTAAAAGGAGCAGACTGAGTTACTCTTTGTTTAGGCAATGACGGCATAACTGGCATTTTGTACGGTCCGCCCTCGTGTCGACGACAAATCTTACAGTTCCGTAGGACCTTCTTCACTACCGATCGACCTTGAGGGATCCAATATTCCTGTCGTGTTTGCGCCAGTGTCTGTGGAACACCTGAATGGAGAATGCTCTTATGATACTTCTCTATCACCAGAGTTGTGTACGGGTCAAGTTTTGGGAGCAATATAGGTGATCTCGCATCAGCTAAGTACACACTGTGAGTCTGTCCAGATTACTTTGTGTGAAATTGGAAGATTTAGTTCTTTCTGGACAAATGTTAAAGCGCGAACGCCAATCAGAACAGCCAATAGTTCCAGTCTCGGCACCGTTACCTTCTTCGTTGGAGCCAAACGAGTCTTGGAGAACACCAGATTGTTCTTCACACAATCGTCCATTGAAACCTGTAGGTAAACAGCTGTAGCATAGGCACGTGTCGATGCATCACAGAAACACAGTATTTGATACCTTATAGGCTGAAGTGTGGAGTTGAGACCTACAAACCTGGGTATTTGCACTTCTGATATTCTCTGTAGGTCATGCGAGATTTGACTCCATTTCTGGTCCTTTTCTTCGGGTAGAACAGCATCCCAATCGAACTTCTCAGTCCATAGTTCCTGTAGAAATAGTTTGGCTGTCAGAGATACAGGGCTGAAAAATCCAAGTGGGTCAAATAGAGAGGCAATACTCTTCAATACTTCCCTCTTTGTCAAAACCAAGATTTGGTTCACTATCTCTGGAACTGAAACTCTAAGAACATCCTGTCGCACGAGCCACGGAATACCAAGAACAGTTAGTTCACTCCGTTTGTCCTGGTCTTTCTCAGGTATGTAGTCTGCAAGGTCTGTTGAATTAGTAGCCCACTCACGGAGATTCATAGATGCGCCATGGAAAATCTCTTTACTCTCGTCGTAGAAGTGACAGGCATCTTCAAGTGTGTTACATCCAGTGACCACGTTATCCACATAGATGTTCTGCCCTATCTTCACTGATGTAGGGGTTCCTACTTTCGCCATGTGATAGGCAACTGTAGCGCCAAGCAAGAAAGGGCTAGATATAACACCGAAAGGGACTCTGCAAAATCTGTAGATTTGAGTGTTATCTACTTGAGGAATCTGGGGATTCTTTAACCACAGAAATCTAGTAACGTCCCGATCAGGATTTTGCAAACCAACCTGCAGGAATGCCTTCTCGATGTCTGCCACTAGTGCTATTTGAAATGTTCGGAAACGTAACACAAGTCCACATAGATCGTGCAGCATGATGGGACCACGATTGAGGCATTCATTAAGACTTTTGTTGCTCTTCTTGAACTTTGCAGAGGCGTCGTAAACTACCCTAACTTTGGTTGTGACCTTTGTAGGAGTAATCACTGCGTGATGGGGAATATAGTGCTTGCGAGGACCCTCTAAGGTTGTATCAGTTACCTTTTTGTCCCCCGCCGCAACGAGGCCGGGGACTTTAAAATGGTTCTTGCTTCTTTGTGTCCGTGGATGTCTGTGTGTCCGTCCATGTCTGTTCGAAGCGATAACTTCCTAACGCTTTGTTGGATTCTTCCGAAATTCGGAATATGCATTCCTTGCGGCAAGACGCCAGTCCGTATTGCATTTCCGCAACATCTGCCTGAAGGTGGCGCCACTAGTTCTTGCTTCTTTGCGTCCGTGGATGTCCGTGTGTCCGTCCATGTCTGTTCGAAGCGATAACTTCCTAATGCTTTGTTGGATTCTTCCGAAATTCGGAATATGCATTCCTTGCGGCAAGACACCAGTCCGTATTGCATTTCAGCAACATCTGCCTGAAGGTGGCGCCATTAGTTCTTGCTTCTTTGCGTATGTGGATGTCCGTGTACGTCCGTGCATGTCTGTTCGAAGCGATAACTTTCTAACGCTTAGTTGGATTCTTCCGAAATTCGGCATACGCATTCCTTGCGACAAGACACCAGCCCGTATTGCATTTCAGCAACATCTGCTTGAAGGTGGCGCCACTAGTTCTTGCTTCTTCGTATCCGTGAATGTCCGTGTACGTCTGTTCGAAGTGATAACTTCCTAATGCTTTGTTGGATTCTTCCGAAATTCGGAATATGTTTACCTTGCGACAAGATGCCAGTCTGTATTACATCTCAGCAACATCTGCCTGAAGGTGGCGCCACTGGTTCTTACTTCTTTGTGTCCGTGGATGTTCGTGTACGTCCGTGCATGTCTGTTCGAAGCGATAACTTTCTAACGCTTTGTTGGATTCTTCCGAAATTCAGCATTCGCATTCCTTGCGACAAGAGGCCAGTCCGTATTGCATTTCAGCAACATCTGCCTGAAGGTGGCGCCACTAGTTCTTGCTTCTTTGCATCCGTGGATGTGCGTGTACATGTACGTCTGTTCGAAGCGATAACTTCCTAAAGTTTTGTTGGATTCTTCCAAAATTATAATACGCATTCCTTGTGACAAGACGCCAGTCCGTATTACATTTCAGCAACATCTGCCTGAAGGTAGCGCCACTGGTTCTTGCTTCTTTGAGTCCGTGGATGTTCGTGTACATCCGTGCATGTCTGTTCGAAGCGATAACTTCCTAACGCTCTGTTGGATTCTTCCGAAATTCAGCATTCGCATTCCTTGCGACAAGAGGCCAGTCCGTATTGCATTTCAGCAACATCGGCCTGAAGGTGGCGCCACTCTGTCAAAATAGATTTTTTTTCCGTGTACATCTGTTCGAAGCGATAACTTCCTAATGCTGTGTTGGGTTATTCCGAAATTCGGAATACGCATTCCTTGCAACAGGACGCCAGTCCGTATTGCATTTCAGCAACATCTGCCTGAAGGTGGCACCACTGAGTTTCTCTTCTTCTTGTCCGTTCCAGTCAAAATGGGCCTTCAATTTTGCTATATGAAATCATTCTATTCCACATCATATGATTTACCCTAAAGCTTTTGCATGAACCATATTTTATTTCAGAAGTATAATGTGAAATAACTGGCGGGGAAATCCCCGCAGTACTGAATCCCTGATTTTTGAATTTCGTGTCATCTTAAACGAAGGACAACATTCCCTTCAATTTTGCTAACAAATAATTGTATTGCACATCATAGGATTTACCCTGAAGCTTCTGCACGAATCATTTGTCTACACACGTATATTACTATATTAATTACAACTGTGTTCCTAATGTTTGGGTGCTCACTGTGCATATGATCAATTTCCTGAACTGAACTGAATTCAACCTTGCTGGTCTTCAGACTGACAGATGATGGCATGCAGTTGTCAGTGCAGTTGTTCATGTACAGGGAGCTTTCTATGAATGAGTTGCAACCCCAAAGGCTTAAAATTTATCAGGCACAGACCCATGTTTTTACCCCTCGGCCATTTTTGGCCATGGGGTATTGTCATCATCTTGTACGTCCGTCTGTCCGTACGTCCGTTCGTGAGCGAGATAGCCGGAAAACTGTTTCGCTGATGAATTCCAAATTTGGTATGCTTATTTGCCTAGTCAAGGACCAGAAGCCTATAGAATTGGGACCTGATTGGGTGGGAACCTTAGCAGCCATCTTTAATTTCATGCAAAATGGATAATGATCCATATCTCGGAAACCATTCAACTGTTCAATACGAAATTTGATAAACATCATCGATACATCAAGCAACTTTCAACGAATTACCAAACAGGCTTTTCTGATTAGCTGGGAACCCTGGATGCCATCTTTAATTCATACGAAACCGATAATGATAGCATACATATCTCGGTTACCATTCAATTGTTTTATATGAAGGTAGGTATATATCATCAATACATCCAGATACTTTGAATTGGGACCTGATTGACTGAAAACCTTTGGTGGCCATCTTTAATTTAGGCAAAATCATTAATGATCTATCTCTGATTCCGTTGGAGTGCTCAGTGGAAAATTTGGTATACATCATTGATGCGTCAAGAGACTTACGATGAATGACAGATCTGGTTTCTCTGATTGGGCGGAAATCTTGGCGGCCATCTTTAATTTATTCAGAATCTTTAATGATGTTTATCTCTGATACCATTCAAATGTTCTATACGAAACTTGATTTACGGCATCGATGTATGAAGAGACTTGCATTAATGAATAACCACATTAGTTCCTCTGAGTGATGGGAAGGATGGGCAACCATCTTTAATTTATGTAAAATCATTAATGATCTCTATCTCTGAAACTGTTCAAATGCTCAATGTAAAATTTGATATACATTATCGATGCATCATCTCGGTTACTTCTACACGATGTGCCTATGATACAGTACTATACTATACCCATTTTTTTGTAATTCAACATCGCAGAAAACCACCATCGATTGCGTTTTCAATGGTAAAAGGGTTAGGAAACAACTAAAAATACACTTCAATGCAGAGTGATTTTGATTGATGCCAGAAATCGCTCAGAACGCTTCTTCGGCGATCTAGACCCCAGGAGCATCTGGGGCCTGGGCGGCCCCTGGATCCTCACCTAAAGTGCAATGATAGTGGCCGTACCACTTTGAATTTGCTTCCGACGCCCCTGTATTAACAGACAGTGTCAACGTACTGTTCCAGCTGTCTCCCGTTCAGTGATTGGTCATTCGACCCCGCCATTTTAAACTAATACGAGCATTTTCATTGGATCACTATTAGATAAGACCCACCCCAATCTTCATACACAACCACGTGACTGTCTCAGTTGACTGATGACATAGCGCGGCCTCGTTTTTGATTTCAAAATCTGCCGTCTAACTGGGAAAATGTTGTTGCTGCTGCATCAGCCGATCATTAGCCCGGCCCCTGTAGAGGATACTATAGGCTAATTATAGTAATACATGTAGGCTACCATGCCATGAGATGATGCTTGGGATTGCATTTCGCTCACTTGCACCTACAGGTGGCGACAACTGGTGGCAATTTAAAATTTGGTTTCCGGGCAGTAGGTTGAGGATGCCTTCAGCTTCTCGTCAAATTTGGTTTGCAGATAATGCCTTGAGATGTCACTTGGGGATGCTTCTCGGTGCTTCACTGCATGGAAACTATATCACAGAAGCAATCAACTTTCAGTCAATCGTTCTGAGTTGATCTTAAAACTTGGCAAGGCAGAAAGACCCTTCCACATCCATTGCCTATGAAGCAGCAGTTGCCTCCCTCATGTATATCCCCTAAGACCAACAATGCTAAAAAATATTGCTGCCATTTCGGCGGGGGACCTAGCATCCTCTGGCTGCTTGTCTATAAATCCCTTATGTTCCTGTTCCTCTATGATCGAACTGTATTTCTGGAGAAGGTCGGGATTTTTACCAAGTCTCTGCATTAAGGATTTGAATCTACCTTGTGCTAGTCCGTAATTTTCAGGCAAGTCCGGGTTTTCGTCTTTCCATGGCCAAGTGACGTAGTATCGGCCGTCTTCACATTTGACAGATTGATTGAAAGTTGTAAAAGCATTGTCGTCGCCAGTTTCTTGAGCGGAATCCCTGATGCCTATGGTTTCTAAGTTCCAAAACTCTTCTAAATTTGATTTGAGCTGGAGTGATGCGTCAGGAGCTGCAAACACGCATGTTTCTGTTTTGACTTGTTGACCAAAGTTCAGTATTAGTAAACTGGGCTCGGGGCTTTTGTCTGGTGAGAAGTTTGTTCTCCCGGCTAGGATCCAGCCAGTTTAGATCCAAGAAGGTACAGCCCAGGGGTGAGTTCAACTTTCCCTGGAAGGATCAGGTCCAAATAATAGTCATTGCCTATCAGGAGCTCAAGAGTGGATCTCTCTATGTCTGTGGGGAGTATGTCAGCCAGAGGAATGTCCTTCCACAAGAAATTCCAGTTGTAACAAGAGCCCAAGCTCACTAGCATGCGGTGTATTGTACCTGTAATTTTCGGGACCACGTTTGCTCGTATTTTCAGAAATGTACCATCTCTCAGTTGGAGCTCTAAAGTAGTAGTTGGAGTTTTGATTGTCTGGGGTTTTTCGGAGCCAAACGTCACAATAGAAACCACTTCTTGGTCTTTCCTAATCTGAAGTTTGAGTTTCTTTTGCTAGTTCTTCTGTGATGTATGATCTTTGACTACCAGAGTCCAGTAATATGCGTGTCTGATTGCTTGAATGTATGCCTGGTTTGCGTACTTGAGTGATTGCAGTTTGCATTAAGACAGTTTCACCTGAAGCCAGCATCGATTGCTCAGAGGTACATGTAAACTGTGTAGGAAACTCACTGGTAAGATGGGAAGATTCGTTTCTACGATTCGAAAACTTTTTTGGACACAGGCTCCTATTGTGATTTTTCCTTTGATGGCAATGGAAGCAAGGTTTATCATATCGACAGTCTTTGAATTTGTGGTTTTTCTTCAAACAAATGAAATAATCACCTTTGATCCTCTCCTTTCTGGCTTCCATGGTAGAGTAGGTTGTACATTCGTCCAACCAATGAGGCTGTCCGCAGAAACTGCAACCGGTCTGTGGGCGTGAACTTGTCTCTCTACCACCAGCCACCAACGCTTCAGCAGATGACCTAACCGGAAGTTTGGTAAACCTGGAACTAGATGAACTATGGAAGAAATTCATGTTAATATTGTCTTTGACTTTAGGATTGGTAAATGCTTGAGATGACTGTCGTTCAGCAGTTTCTCGGGCCATAACATAGTTCCTAAAGAGTTCTCTTAGTCTAGTAACTGTCCAGCTTTCGGCGTGACCCTTTTGCATTTCAAGTTGAATCAAAACTTCTCTTGGGAGTTTAGAGGTTATCATAGAGATACATATGTTTTAATCAATATTCTGGCCGTGAGCCTCTAAACTGCGAAGATGTTTCTCTAAGTCATCATTGAGTAATCGTAACTTACCGATGTTGTTTGGTGACACAGACAGGTCCATTAAACTGATATAATGGGCGTTGATTATGGCTTGTGAATCACCGTACCTGTCTTGGAGCAACTTCACTGCAACCTCATAGTTAGAGTTGGATAGAGAAATTCCACCTATCGTTTTCAACGCCTCGCCACGGAGTTTACTTTTGAGGTAGGTGAATTTCTCTACAGCTGATAACTTGGTATTTTTATGAATAGTCGATTCAAACAAATCCCAAAATGATTTCCATGTCAGGATATCTCCAGCAAATGGCAACATCTCCAACTTTGGTAATTTCACAGAAAACGTTGATCAGGAGAAGGTTCTCCTCGGTTTTCACGTCCCGCATTCGATCAAACTGTATTTGTTGGGCCTCGATGAGCTTTTGAGTCTGAGTCTGCATTTGAGCCTGAAGTTCAACCATTTTCGACAATTTCTCATCCAGCGCCGAAGGCAATATTGGCTCAACTTTAATTTTCTTTCGGTCATGAAGCCGCTTTTCAAAGGCCGATAAATCTGCAATGCCATCGAGTACAGTTTCAATAAAACTGATTTCTTCAGCTTCAAATTCTTGGAATTTTGTCAGTTCCTCTTTAGCGCCTGTTTGCTCTGCTAATGACACACACTTTTCACTAGTATCTTGAAACTTGGTCGAAAGATCTTTTAATTTACATATTAGAACATTCGTCTTTTGAAGTTCTCGGTCTATGTCATCATCGGGCACATGTTGACTAATAAGTGGATCAAGGTTGGAGAGTTCGCGTCGGATAGAGTTCATATACCTTGTCTTCAAACCTTTTAGATAAGGGAGAGACATCTTGCCGTAACGTAAATTCCCGGGTTCCGGCAACAACAATGTAGTGAGGAATACTACATGAAAACTTGGAAGACAAGGACTTGAAGAAAGCAACAAAGTCAGGTGTAGAAATCAACAGTGCATCTGCCTGGATGCTTTTATAATAATAGTCTCCACGATAAATAAGGAAGGCGAATAGAATCCACGCAGAAATAAAGTTCATTTAAGATAAAGTTCAACACCGTATGTACAGGTAAGTCAATCCAGCTGAATAAGATCTGCATAAGTATACATCACTTGATAGTGCATACCAGATGAACAAAGTTCGTGCATGTCAATATTACATTCAGCATGAATGTTCAGCTTGGACAAGCGAGTTGATGAAATGAATAAAGTCCGCTTAGGTAAGAAATCGTGATAAATCCACAGAATAATGCGCGCACAAGTAATGTTCAGTATGAAATGTTAGTATTTCGCGTGAAAGGGACTTCTGAAGCGCCACACGCGTGATACGATACGTAAACATTAGCTTTGAAAAAGTTGGAAGTATCTCCAACGAAACGTCAGCTCTACAGCAATAAAGAAGTTGTTATCCATAGAATAGCCTTGTGTTAGATACGTAAACAACTCCAAGCTGAATATCTCACAGGTCAGCAGGTAATCACACAAAAGCAAATCCCCCGAATAATTTCCCACACAGGTAAGTATCCTCGATTTGAATTGTACAGAGTCACTAAGTTATATCTGAGTTTTCTCGGTACACGAAGACATATCTGAATTATCCCGGTATACGATGTTATATCGGAGTTGATCTGGTGTACGAAGTATAACTGAGTTGTTGCGGTGCACAAAGTATATCTGAATTGAACCGGTGTACGAAGTATATCTGAATTGTTCCGGTGCACAAAGTATATCTGAATTGAACCGGTGTACGAAGTATATCTGAATTGTTCCGGTGTACGAAGTATATCTGAATTCATCCGGTGTACGAAGTATAACCGAATTGTTCCGGTGCACAAAGTATATCTGAGTTGAACCGGTGTACGAAGTATATCTGAATTGATCCGGTGTACGAAGTATATCTGAATTGTCTTGGTACACGAAGATATCTGAATAGTTCCTGTGTACGAAGTAGATCTGAATTGTTCCGGTGCACAAAGTATAACTGAATTGTCCGTACTCACCGTTCGTCCGGCTGAATAGTATCCGCACAGGTAAGTAATTCCACTGAATAGTGTGTTTAAGGGTTCACAACCGACATAGAGGTATTTGTTGTGTAATAATTTACCGCTGGGACGTCTTTCATCCCGAGTCAAAAGGTTTTGACGAGGGATGAAAGACGTGCCAGCGGTAAATTATTACACAACAAATGCCGATACGAAGGTTTTGAATCCAATTCTAAGCAGGAGATATATTTGAATGTAGAAATAATCAACAAATGCGCAAAACTGATTCTCTCTGAGCGCGGCTGGTACATTTTACCCCCGCAACAAATACAAGCAGTGTTGCCTGGCTTGCCATAAAAATATATATCGTGCAAAACAACTCAGTGATTCTTTCAGTACAGAGAAATACAATATTGTATTGATTTTTTATACATATTTCTTGCCCAAGATTAACCACAGAAATATGAGAACTAATGAGCTGGAGGTGGTATTCCCCAGCGTGTATAGAAGTTGACCTACATGTCACGTGCTTGCCATGGATACAGTACCGGGACAGTGACATTTCCAACACGAGCAGGCTCGCGTTTGTTTGCATTTGTGGGCGGAGGGCTAAGAAGAACGAAGTTATATTATATATTTTTTCTCATACAGACAAGCGGGCAGTTTAGGGCTGGAAATGGAATGGTTCAGATATCGAGTGCCTTTGCGCTTATTCAGTGTATCACGGAAAGAATGTTACTGTGTTATTGCGGGGGGAGGTAAACGCACTCTCCCTCAACCGTGATGAGCTGTTTCACGAGGCAGTATTTTGTATTCTTGCAAAACCTGTTGCTATGTGAAAGTTTACCCTATTTACAACATGTATTTGCACACGACACGCACAACACAGAAGGTTAGAATCACAAGTAAGTAAGTCCGCTGAATAGTGCACACAGAAGTAAGTAAATCCACTGAATAGTGTGTTCACAAGTAAACAAGTCCGCTGAATAGTGCACACACAAGTAAGTAAATCCACTGAATAGTGCACACTCAAGTTAGTCATTCCACTGGATAGTTCATGCACAGGTGAGTAACTTCTATCTGTATTGTACGAGTAAGACAATGCGTAAATGAGTCCAGGCTGTATGTCACTCGCACATGTAAAACACTCCACGCTGATTTCTAAGAAGTTACACAATAGCGGGCAAATTTAGACCGGCTATTCTGGATACCACAGACATTGATTTGTACTGCACCGTAGAACTGTCCGGACTGGTCAATCTTGACCACGCAAGCATATATAACCTGTGTCAGGCCTAACCACTCCATAAATGCCGGACCTCACTAATCGATCAAATAATAAATTTCACATGTTAGTCGATCTCTCGTGACTTTCGTCACGACAATTCCCGCATCCAAAGTTCAGGGGCTGGGATTTGCTTTCCATCCACATGCAGGGCGACAAATTTGATGCCGAAATGTTTAAAGTCAAACGGGTTCTCAGGGTAAGCTCTACTGAAACTGCAATTCTCCATACAGGCCAGGATCAATCGCCAGTTCCACCAAAAACAGGTTTTATTTGTTGGGTTCATATTACCGTCTGGCAAAGAGAACACTTTGGTTTGCACACGTCGGATAGGGTACTGGGCTGTTGTTTTCTCCAAGGCTTTGAGGTGCCCCAATTGGAGGGCTGGATTCGGTTTCAATTGTCGGACATATAGGACTGCGTCTTGCCTGATGCCCATGTGCTCGGGTGTGTCACGGTAGAATAAAGGGACTGTCAACAGCGTTTCGACGTAGGCCCGATAGGAGTACGTGTTGGTCGAGTCACTGATGAGTTTGTCGCTGAGAAAAACATCCACCTGTTGAAACACAGAGTACAGCCAGAGATTCGTCGGACCTACCGTTGCCGGGTCGACGATTATGAAGCCATCTCCATCAACGATCTTGGCTTACACATACAACTACGTATCCGCAATGGTGAGGCTGAACTGGATGGGACCTGTTTCACTGATGCTGGAGAGCGGGAGATTCTCCACCCATAGTCCCTGTTCGGCACTGGTCTGCGTGGGTGGAACGGTCCACAAGTCATATTCACTGTTTGCAGAAGGACAGGACTCGACGTGGATGAAGGACATGTTTAAGCAAAGATATCCTGGGTCTTCGATGTGCGATCTCGCTGGGTCGGTCGTCGACTGTTGCGCAGTCTCGGTGGTCCAGGTATTTTATTCCGTAATGTGTGGTGTGCTTTGGTGACCAAGAAGCCTCTAAAGTTGGAAGAGAGTGCTTGTCGAAAATGAAGTGTGACCACCACTTTCCCAATTTCAAATGCCAGAGGTTGTCCGGTGACATCTCTTATATCGACGGTGATGGTACTGATGTCAGTCTGTCGCACCGGTAGAGAGAGAACGTAGTTAAAGATCTGTGTTACCTGATCTCCGTAGTCCCCTTGCACTGGGCCGACGCGGAGCAGAAGCGCATCGATATCGCCGACAATGTGACCATCCACCAGATCCGAATAAACATAGTCCATACAACCCGGCCTTAAGATCCAGCATCGTTTTCCCCTCGAGCCCACCGTGCCCGAAATAGTTATCCGTTTTTAATGCACACAGCTCCTTCAACGTCTTACTGAAACGTATGGTCACATTGGTCCGAAGGATGATCAGGAACTTGTGGTTCCACTCGTGGCACTCCATGCGGATCATGTTCGCAGACGGGAAGATATTGATCCCTCCCGGGCTCGAGCTCTTGATGAGGTTACGCAACGCCTGGGTGAATATTTTGGGTGCAGGGTACTGGCCTTCGTGAAGATGGAAGTTATAGGTGTTGACTTCGTACGCGAAGTCGTACCACACTGTATCATGTTGCACGTTGTACCACGTGTACGGATACTGTATATCCACTAGGCCACACTTCCAGCGTCCGGGGAGATGTAAGGGATGAGACAGCCGTGCGATATAATGGGCTAAGCTGTTGGGAAACACAACATCCGCGCTATTACTGAGTAATGTGGGGTAAATAGTGTTCCTAGGCCTTGGGGGTTTGTTCTTGGCGTCCTGATCATCCCGGTGACTTCTACGTGTGACGGCTCTGGAGAGGTGAGTGTTTTGACCAGGGGTGATGTTTTAAAGGCTGGGAAAGGTTTCCGTAAGCGGCGTATTCGTTGTGGTGTTTCGGTTGGTGACTCAGATTCTCACTCGGCTTCACAACTCCCATCCATGAGGATCCGTGTATGCCCTGGGTTGACGCAGTTATCCACTAAATCAATCGTGTGGTTATCGGAGGCCACCTGGTTCTGTATCAGTAGTTCGCCTTTATCATTCCAGGTCATGTTCGGATTGTCGTTCACTCGCTGTAATACCAAGCCAGCTTGTTTTTGAACCACCCGGGTACACTCTGTAAGACTTCGTCTTCCACCCATTGTGGGAGTGTGGGTGGTACGTCTGGTAATGACGACTGTGAGACTGACGCTAGGCTTGGTTCAAGGGTCTTGTATTTTCCCATGACCGTGATGTACCGTTGAAGCGTCTGATTGTACATTTGTACTTTCTCACTGTCGCTTAACTCTAGTCGCTGTAGAATCTGTTGCATCTCGTGATGGAGTGTGTTCAGCGTCTTCACCGTAGGTGGGGTGGGATACGGAGATCGGAGGCTTTGAAGCAGGCGTTGGTCGAGCAGAGCTATTTGTCTGTGGTTCATTGTCCATCGAGTAATGTTTCTAGCAGATAGGCAGCCAACGGCGCTAAGATTGCTTCGAGGAACCCGCCTTTCTTTAAGATCTTTTTCTTCTGTGTTTGCGGGACTCAACTTGGTCTTCTGAACCAGAGTCAGTGGCACGTTCCCTTTTAAGATATTGAGTCAGATCTCACACAGACAGCACACAAAAGCGGGGTCTGCGCCACCTACAATAGTCCGGACCAAGTCGGGTGGGGCGGTCTTTAATACACGGAGCGCTGGACATGCTTCCCTACTCGAGCAGACAACGTGCTCAACTAACGCTGGAACACATAACAACCCTTTTTATTGGTTGACTACGGAGACAACATGATGAAGAATGGTGTGTTTGAAATTTTTGTTATCCCCATCATCACATATACACCGCAGCTGGGGGGCCACTGTGGATATGTTTACATTATGTTTGCACGTCTCTCCAGGAAATATACCGATCCGTAATCGTGACTTTACGTGACTTGCTTCAGGTCGAGGAGCATATATCCGTAGGGGTTGTCGCCTCGTTAATGGCTTCCAATGCAAACTGAGTTGTTTTTGCTGAACAGATTCTGCAAAAAGTAGATGATGCTGAGCTGCCTTTTGTAAAGAACTGGGTGATC